>VZRU01019883.1:78617-98328 GCA_013398155.1 Pedionomus torquatus | reverse complement strand
CGGCCCCGGCTTACCCGCGCTCCGGTAGCGGAGGGTCGGTTTTAATCTCCGGTTACTGTCTCTGTTGGAAGCGAGAGGTTTCCCTCGAAAATCTCCCTTTCTGGTGAGCCCTGCAGCTGGCCTGCTGCCTCCTGCCCTGAATGAATGGGCCCCGGCAAGGCATACCCGGGTCCTTAAGTGCCATGACCTTGCCTGCCTTTAGTTTCGCTGTGACGACGGCTTGGTTTTCCAAATCTGTTTCTGGTGAGCTGTTCGCATCACTCAGTGGGTGAGGTGGGCCGTGTTTATTAAAAGCCATACGCAGCGTGACATGCTGATAGCTTTGGCATGTGTCGCTTAGTACAGCGTGTGCAGCTTGACGTTGAGAACCTTCCCACCCGGTGTCCCAACCCTGCGGAAGTTGTGCCTTTTTTCTTTACGTAGGGGAACAGTTCTGTTGTTTTTCTTTGCTTATTTGTCCTCAAAGTTAGGATTATGTGCAGGCCTGCAGTGTTTCAGATCTACAACAAACCATTCATAACATTTCACGTGCAGCTGTGAGTTGTATGAGTTCCAGTAATACTGCGTGCACAGGTCAGTGCTCTTCATGTGACAGGCAGGCAAATGGACTAGACAGAAGATGTGGCTTTATGAAATGTGTATAGGCAAGCAATCTTTGAATGCAATGTACAGAGCAAGAAGTGAAGTGTATGACACGAAAGGTATGTGTTCTGCGTTGGTGCAGAAGGCTCTTCGAGAATTATAAATAATATCTGAGAAACGGGAATGTTTATTTCCTGTTACTGTAGTGACCTTATTCTTGAAAGCTGATGAGGAACTCGAGTCTTTGGTTGCCTAATACTTTTCCATTAGAAACGATGTTTAATAATTTTAAGTAAACTGAAACTTCCATTGTTTATAACAGGCCTTTGAAAAGTGTCAAGTGCTCCAGAGCAATGTTTTGCCTTATGAAATTCTATTCAGGTTTGTCTGACAAACATATCCAGATATATTTATGTTTCCATAGCATTGGTTGCTTTATCATAAGATATTAAGTATGCCAAATTATAAACAAGAACTTGTTGCATGCTGCAGCTGTACATGTGGGAATCCTGTACATGGAAAGTCTCTCCGAGAGGCTGAAAGAAGTGCATACAGGGTGGATTGCAATGCAGCGCATCTCTTCAGCAGGTCTTTTGTTTTAATTTGGTGGTTTTTTCCATCCTGAAGTAGCAAAAGAAGAAAGAAAATGCACTTAGGCTTTCTGCACTAGTGCTGAAGGATTCCCAGTGTTGCTTTCATTGTGGCATTGAGTAGAGGTGTCAGTAAAATTCATGTTTTTCATTAGATTGCCCAAAAAGGGCATATGGACTGCAGCGCTTCAGTAGTATCCTTAGCGCTAAACCCAGTGTGATGGCCTCAGACACGTTTCTCCTCATGTGTGATAGCACTTTTTTGTTTTCTGTGCTTTTATGATCTATCCAGTAACTGAAGTGTCTGCGCTGACAACCTCCTCCTTGGTGTTAACAACAAATGACTCGGTATGAACTTTGAAAGTCAGAAGTTGCTCCAGTAGTTTGTGACTGAAGATGGTGACGGCCTTTAAATGTGAAATGAGTTGGTGGCCTAGCTATGCAGACTGTTAACTGAGTGCTGACAACACGAACGTTCTCAGACTGTCTCAGTTGAAATGGTTGGTTTCTCTTGCAGGAACTTCTAAAAAAGTGCGTGGTTGTGATGATCATTTCTGTAATGTAACTGCAGGGTTTCCAATAACCTGTCAAGGGTGGCTGAAAACTCCAAGGAAAGAAAAACTTTTCCCTAAGAGTTGTGTTGCTTGTCATGTGGGATACAGAAGTTTGCCAAATCCTCACTTCTTTTTCACTTTTTCCTTTTCACAGTTTTCTTCCTGTATGTCCTTCGCATCCTTACTGAGTGCTGTTGCAAAATAAATCTTTCCAGTCAATGGCTGGGGAACAGCATTGTGATTAGCCCTCTGTTTTCCCATTCCAGACCCTGTAGATAAAGGAGAGCACTGGATTTCTGGAGTCTTGAACGCTTGACAGTTCTCCAGTGTCTGTGAGAACTATAGAGACAGATTATTCCTGTGGATTAATTTGAGGGCTGGAGGTACGTGGGAAACAAGAGCATGAGCAGGGGATGTGGTGGCTATTAGGATGTCTTTATTGGCAATAGTATTAATAATACTAATTAATACCTGGGGGCTATGCAGCCTGTCCTATCTTGTGTTAGTCAGGTTTTCCATTGCAGTTGCTTCTACCAGTTCATGGTTGACTCTGTTGGTTGGAGTTATGCTGTACTGTTTTAGTTGGAGATCCGGCTCCTGGAAGAAACTTGATGTCCTGCCACTAAAAAGTCCAAAATACATATTAATCTTATGTCACGTCTCTTGAAAGGCCGTATTATGTTTTTGACCTCCTGGTCACTACCTGTGTTCATCTTGTAATTTAGTATTAAAATTCTTTCCTTTTTCCTGTTAGTTCAAAACGGAATATGTTGTCAGGTGTTGTTAAGGTTGTTTTTAATTTCAAAGAGTTAAGTACCGTAAGCCTCTGTGTGCTTGCACAAAACATTGTTAATTGGAGTTTATTTGCTTGCTTCCTTTCTATTAGATCTGACAATTATTTTTGCTAACCATGAGGATGTATTTCTGTCCCTTTCCCTTTCAAAGTCTAGCTGTAGCCACGGTGGTTTGTGTGCAGTGGGCTGGGTTGTGCTTTCCTGGCTGACCAGGAGGTTTCTCTGATGGGCAATCCAAGTCTTGGGGACTCCAGCTTCGCAACATTCTCAAGACTTTTCACCTGTGCAGTCATTTAAATAATTCATCTCCTGTTCTGTCTTCCTGATACTGATTTTTCTCACCAATGACAAAAGTGGCTTGTTTCACATGTGGGGAAGGAGAATTGACCTACAGTGGCTTTCTTTTTCTTCCCAGCTTGAAAAGGTTTATAAACTCTTGTGTCCCCTCCAGCCTTCACAACCATCTCTTCCTTTTTATCAGTGGAGCTCTGCAGAGGACGGGGAAGCAAATAGCTTCAAACCCTGTTTGAAGGGTTGGTTGGTTTGTTTAACTGATTGATAGCTCATGCCTGTTTGTGCAAAGAGTTACTTACAAAGGACTGACAGACTTTAATCTGTGAGGCTATAATTTTGGACAAATTATTATATGCCATTTCTAGGGAAAGGGGAGGCAATAAAGAGAATGTGTGTAAGGAGAGGGAGAGTTGTGTTCTGGGTGTCTTGGTTTGGTTGAAACTGTTGTGGTTTTAGATGAGCTGAACACTGTAATTTACCTGATCCTGAAGGGAAAGCTGCTTGCTTCTAGGCTTGTGTGTTAAGTTGGTATGCTGAAACTATTATTTTTTTTTGCAAAAGACAAATGTTTTGATGTATGTCTGTGTTTGACCAAAATCCAGCCTGGAAGCTTGTAAATAACCCAGTGTAGTAATGTTCATTTTCCTCTAATCCTGTGTTTTGACATCTGAGAATAAAATGCTTCTAATTTCCATTTAATAGGAATGTTTTAAGAGAAAAGGGCCCTTTCAGTTCTCCTGCAACTGTTAACATGATTTCTTCTGGCTTGCATCATCTGGCTTGCTTGAGTAGCTCTTTCTGTTAATGGCAAGGGTGAAATGATATTGTTTGTGTTGTTCCACAGATTGAATGTTTCAGAAAGAATCATTGTATGGATTGCAGTGTCACTATTTTTAAATAATCCTTCACATGGTTATGAATAGGATAAAGTCAGTCTATATAATGATAAAACTTGATTATACTTTCTGAAAACTGGATTAGACTTTCTCTAAATATACAGAAATCCTGAAATTCCTGTTTTGAATTTTTTTTTGCTTGGCAATTGTAATGTGACCATCCAGTCTCAGCCACCAGGGTAAAAGACTTGTTCTTCATTTGGGATTTTGTTCTTAAATACCGGAGAATGTGAATATTGTGTGAGCACACAACTGCACTGTTATGTGAGCTTTGTTTGTGACCTTTTTCTTTGTCCTACAGGAGAAGGTCCAATTCTACGGGTTGTATCTTGTAGCAGACCAAGTAGAGTAAATATTAACTGCTTACGGCTTAGGCTGTGATGCAGCCAACAGAAAAATATTTTATTTGGAAGAGCTGGACAGATGCTGTTCTGAGAATAGGCTCTTAGTCAAAAATCTCATAGTAATGTTCAGTTATGTTGTTAGCAGAATTCTGAATACAATGTCAATCTATTAATTAAAAGGCTGTTACCATTCTTTTGGAAGAAAAAGGAAAATCTTAGGAATCTAGGTCTCTCTTCTAACTGTGTTGTACCCTTGGCTGGCCATGGACCCGAGTCAGGAAGCTCTGCCCTGCCTTGATGCACCTGATCAGCTCTGGGGGATGCCCTGCTCGACCCTCCTTCCAGCCTGCTCTTGGCAATGCTTCTGGTTGTGAGAAAACAGGAGGGAAGAGCTGTGGTATCTGTCTGATAGTGCAGCCATTTAAAAGACTACGTAAGATGACCTCAGCCAGCAGTGATCCCAGAGTGTACTGGTGTCCTTGTCTTCCGCATCAGTGTGTTGGTAAGATGCCAGCTGTGCCTTCTTTGGGAAGTGGCACACAGCGACACTGTCCAGGAAAGGGGACTCTAGCCAAGTGATAACCTAAACCACTGTTTTGGTCCTTGAGATGTTACAGCAGTAGAAGGGAACAAGTCTCTGCTCTTTGTTATATTGGATATAGTTCTCTAAGGAGAACCCTTTTGGGACTGTTGGCACATCCTTGATGATAATAAATTAACAGCAAGAGATTTGAGAAGGATCAAATGAGAAGGATTGTTTCCTTCACATTTCTGCTAATCGGGTGCCACCGCTTCTTGCTCTAAATTGCCTCTGTTTCTTAGATGAGCCAGTAGACGTCAGTAATGGTCAACCTACGTTGGCTGGGTGTGAAGGAGCGTGATTGCCAACCCTCCGTTAGGCTTGCAAAAGCCCTAAATGTGGATACGTTTACACCAGCAAAATTTTTCTTTTTAGCAATGTTATTGTTCTGTTGTGGAAATTTTGGAATGTTTTGTTGCCTAAGACAAGGTCGAGTTTTTTGTCAGAGGTGTGTTTTCTGTGTGTTTTTTGTCGGAGGTGTGTTTCCTGTGTGNTTGTCAGAGGTGTGTTTTCCGTGTGTTTTTGTCAGAGGTGTGTTTTCCGTGTGTTTTTGTCAGAGGTGTGTTTTCCGTGTGTTTTTGTCAGAGGTGTGTTTTCCGTGTGTTTTTGTCAGAGGTGTGTTTTCCGTGTGTTTTTGTCAGAGGTGTGTTTTCCGTGTGTTTTTGTCAGAGGTGTGTTTTCCATATTGTGAGTATCTTGCTAATTTCTTAGATATCCGCTTGTAAAGAGAGCGCAACCCTGGTTTTGTCTAAAAGCTTGATGCAATATTGACGAGACCCTTTGTGTGCTGGCTATTCAAAAAGCACCTTCCACTCTTCTTCCCACTTTTTTAAGAGGGAGGAAATGTGTGCGCCCTCCTGTCTCACCGAGGATGTGGGGATGAAGAGACTATTGCTGTGATTGCTTGGGAGATGATGGGCTGACAGCGATACCTCCTGCTGCTGCGTGTCCATCTGCAAAAATGCTGATGTTTATCTAAGGTTCGGGCAGTGGTTGAACTGCAGGAGTTCTTAGGGGTAAAAGTGGCCCCTGAAAGCATGTCGGGATTTTTGTATTATAACGGTATTTGGATATTTATGTTCTGTCATTCCAACTATTCTGTGTTACTACAGTCAAATGCTGGAATAAAACAAAACACACTTTTTTTCCTGCTTCTTCCTTGAGTACTTGGTATATAGTTTCACTATGTTTTCTCCTGGTGTCCTTGCTCATTTTTCTGTCTGCTATGTAAACAATCCACACAACAGGGGAGATGAGAATAAAGCTTCAAAGTTGGTGTTTGAAGAAAATCTGATTCCTGCCATGAAAGACCTTGCTAAGAGTCTGCTTAAAATTAATTCTCTCTGTAAATAAGTGATTTCGTGGTCTCGGATTTCTAACTGGTGTGAAGTGCTGCCCTGTAAAGGCCCTGGTGTATGAAGAAGGCTCTCCTGCCTGTTTCTGCAGAACAGTTCTCTATGTATCTTGTCAAAGCGGGGTTGGAGGGTGCAAGACAGAGCACCCTACAATGGGAGAGAGAACATAGTTTTTAGAGTTGCTTGGTTTTTGTTTGTTTTGAAGATCTTGACTTGTCTTGGGTGTTTCCTTACTGGAAGCAAGTTTTAGTGCTAGACTGAGCTGATGCTTATTTTAAATGTCCCAAATCAGGCCCATGGATGAGATTTGTTGTTGGACCTTGAAGCTGTTTCTGTCACTGTCCCTGGAGACAAACTAACTGAGCTCAATAGATTTTTGTGATCCTAAGGAAATCTCTCTTTCTAGCTGAGAAAAGATCTCTTCTGGGACAAGTCTGTGGCCTATTTTACAGTCTTGTCTGTACAGAGTGGTTGCTATTAGAATAAGAAGCCACCTTCCAGGAGCTCCTTCTTCACTTTATTTCAATCATTTAGTTCTTTTAATTGTAAAAAAAAAGAGAATCTGAAGGAGAGAAGGCAGTGAGTAAGAAATGGCAGAGGAAAAGAATCAAAAAGAAAACCAAGTAATTTAAAAACTTCCAGTTGCTATAGTAATGGCAACACATTTGCCAGATGTCAATGAGCACAGTTTAATCCTATTTTAAGTTTCAAGCTATTGAAGAGAAGTCTGCTTAGGTGTGGCAGCCTTAAGAGCTGCTTCAGCCCACAGTTGCTTGGATAGCCCAGGAAAGGACCGTGTAGTAGCGCTGTTGGAGGGACCGTTGATTAAATCAATAGAAAAAGCTTTTCCCAGATGTTCTGGTGGGGCAGGAGCCCATCCTGAAGATTTGTGTTTCTCTTTGAGACACTTTTATGATGTCCTGTTGGGTATATGGCACGTGTTCTTCTGTGTATTAGATTGATTTGAGGTACTGTGACATTTTTCTTCGAAGGTGTATGAGCCAAAAAATGAAAAAGTTTGGGAGACTGGGCTTCCTGCCTAATACCAATTCCGTGTGGCTGTGCTGGCCCATACGGCCGGGACGCTTACGGGAGGGTAGGAGTAAGATGTCCATAGAACTGTCCTGTCCCCTGCTGACACTGACTGTAAATGAGTTGAAGTGATAGATGTAGGGTGGAAGAGACTGTTTTTCTAGTTAAACGTTTTAAACTGTCAGAGGAGGTGAAAAATGCATTGCACTCTTTCCTGTGGCCTTTTCCTCCAAAGAGTCTGGCATGCAAGAAAGGGAGGGAAAATGTGCCCGGCTGTGGCTCAAGCCCTTAGCTTTGCCATGTTCGTTTGTTTTTATTGTAAGACAAACCTTTCATGTTTTATTGTTACGAAGTTAAAGCCTGGCCTAGAGGTGCTGATCTTTAGTAGAAACAGCTGCAGACCTGGTGTCCCCTGGTCAGGTGGGAGGCTCTTTGAAGCAACATATTGCCTCTTTAAAAGGAAATTGAGCATGTGAGAACCTAAACCTGTAAAACTCATCAACAGCTTTGCTATTGTTTATCTCTGGTGTAACTTTATATAGAATTAAAGTGATACGTGTTACTTTGCTTCCATGGTTTAGCTCCCCTTTGGTCCTGGAGACACAGGAAATGACCACATAACCACAAATACTTTCTAGTGCAATGAAGATGAGTGACAAGCTATCCAGAGATGGGCTAAGAAATTAAATGTAGCTAAAGCTTCTGGGTTTAAGTTAAAACCAATGCTTAAACATTGAATCAAGTAGAAGAGCGCAGGTGCTCCGTGTGCACTGGCCGACGTGCGTGGGCAGATCTGAGCATTTCTTGTTAATTGGGTGTTGGGATCAGCAACCGTTTTTAGCTTAGACTGTAGTTTGCTCCTCAGTAGGAAAAAGAATGAACTGAACTGCCTGTGGGAGGAGGGAAGCCAAGGTACTTGTTTGACTTCGTTTCTCAAGTTGCCTTCTTGTACTTAAAAACCAAAAAAACCATTAGCTGTTAGATCTCCTTTACTTCTCTCTAGCATTTTCATTAGGCAAAACAAAGCCCTAGATGTCTTACCATCAACTTCTTAAACTACTCAGCCGCTCTGCTCCCCTTCCTGCTGGAGCAGGGTACAGCAATAGCCTCTAAAATTGTCACTGTGCATTTGCATGGAAAAGATTGAGCCCTTTCCTAGAACCAGGCTTCTCACTGATTTGGAAAGAAGTTTTCTTGGGAAAGACTAGTATGTCTTAACAATTCAGGGGTGCTGGACCACATCTGCTTACCGGAGGTGCTGGGTATTAGCGTGGGGGAAGACCCAGGTTTTGTTTTAGGTTTAGGCTGAATTGCAGTTGGCAGAAATAATTTTTTCACTTTTAAGTGTATCCTGTAGCATCTGCTGTGGCCAAAAGGAAGCAGCGTTGATGGCATCTGCATGGAACCCTTACAAACGGGGGTGCAATGTAAGAAAGCACCTGAAGGAGGTGAAGAGAATACAAGATAATGATTATTTCTGGACGTAGATGGAAAAAAACTGCATTAACTTTAGCTCCTTCCCTAGCGTAGACTTTTCTTAAGGCAAGAAAGCAAGCAGTTTACTACCATGCTGGTGAGAAGAATGTGGGTTTGACTGGTAAGGTGGAAAATGTGGTGATATTAGAAACTGCCTGGGCTCTGCGTGGAGATGATGCAGAATTTGTCATCCTGTAAATCATTTCTCATTGATTAGCTAAGCTGTTTGCATTGGCAGAGGGGATCTTTTCTTGGACTGGAAGCGTAGGACCAGTATCGCTCACTGCATGACAGACCTTCTGAACCGGACAGTTCAAACAACGCCTAGTGCTGTCTGAGCAGAAAGTAATTACCTCCAAAAATGTTCAGGCCTAGAATACAGCAGCTCAAACCAAAAAGGCAGCGTAGCTGCATTGTAGGAAAAGACTGGGAGAGGGAGTCAGATCAGGGGACCAAACAGTTGTCCGTTGGATAAATTCTTGAAGATAGTAATTATCCTTAATAGCATAAACATTCTGTGAGAGCCAGCACCAGCTGTTTTATAGCAAAGGTACAGGAGGAAGGTTCTGCTTGGGGAGGGGGAGTGGAGGAATTGGCATGGATGAGCTGCTGCTTTTAGTAATACATGATGTCTCTACCAGTCTGCAGAGAAATACCGGTGTGAGCAGTTTGCTCTTTATACAAGATGCTCCGACCGGTGTATCTCTTACTGTCTGAAATGCAGAAAAAGCCTAAAGCTCCAACCAGACATCTGAGGAGCTGAGACTTTCCCTTCACTGTGCAAATGATTAGAGTGAAAGCCTGACCTTCTGCGAAATGCTCCCTTTCTGAAATGTCTGGGGGAGTTATGTCAGGACCACTTGGCAGGCGGTCAAAGTTCTTCCTGCAGTGGCATGTTTTGTAAGCCTACTCCAAAGCTGTAGTGACCTGGTAAAGTAGTTACCTCTGTCACAATTGAAAATCTGTAGTAAAATGAAAAGCGTTTTTAAAAGCAACTCCAATTTCCAGGTCTTAGTAAATATGGGTAGTGAAGTACTAACAGGAGAGTGAATATCAGGGAATTTGCTTAGATCATCTCTTTGGTCATCTCTATTCTAGTATTTGAGGGGTTTTTAGACAATGAAAATTGTAGAGCGTTTAGTTAATTGACAAGGCAGTGCGGGAAATACTCTCAGTAATGAATTTCTGCAAGGAAAAAGGTTTAAATAGCAAAAGGAAATGTAACCCCCCAAAAAAGGAACATCTATACAGAATCACAGAATCTTCATGGCTGGAAGGGACATCCAAGATTGAGTCCAACCATACATACACCAGAGAAAACAAACAAAAAATACTGGAGTACTCCCTCAAGTGCCAGATCCACACGTTCTTCAGTACCTCCAGGGATGGGGACTCCACCACCTCCCTGGGCAGGCCCTGCCAGGGCCTGACCACCCTCTCAGGGAAGTCATTCCTCCCAATATCCAGTCTAAACCTCCCCTGCCACAGCTTCAGACCATTCCCTCTGCTCCTGTCGTTCTTCCCTTGGGAGCAGAGGCCAACCCCCACCTCTCTGCACCCTCCTTTCAGGGAGCTGCAGAGGGCAAGGAGGTCTCCCCTCAGCCTCCTCTTCTCCAAAGCCAACGTGCCCAGTTCCCTCAGCCTCTCCTCACAGGACTTGTTCTCCAGACCCCTCCCCAGCTTGGTGGCTCTGCTCTGGACACGCTCCAGCCCCTCCACGTCCTTCTTGTGGTGAGGGGCCCAGAACTGAACCCAGCCCTCGAGGGGAGGCCAAGAGGGTATAGAATTCTTTGGCGTTGTTCTGGACTCAGCCCACTTCGTAATGCATTCAGCAGGAGCTTAAATAAAGTTTACTTCCTTTTAGGACGATTAAAAAAGAAAAGTATGTATTTTAATTAATAAATTTTGTTATACTTAAGTTAGATTTCATATATTGGAAGGGGAGAATTGAAACCCGTAGCGGGATATGTTTACTGCAAAAGAAACCCAAAATTCTTCAGTATTTTTTAATGAGCCTGTGCATGAGGGGTATTTTGTCCCCCACTTTTTAAACTTCTGTACTTCTGCGCCTTATCTAAAATTCTTGTCTTTAATGGATATAACTAAAGTTAGAATTACCCCCTTAGCTCAAAGTTTTCACTGTTATATTTATTGAGTCATGAGAGGAGTTTTGCAGACTTGCCTGACTTCTTGCAAAAAATAAGCATATCTTCCAAGGAAAGCAAAAATTATTTTTAAATATGCCAGGCCAGTGTTCTAATGGTGCTGAATAATATATTTTTTTTTCCAACTGCTGCAGTTATTTCTGTATATAGTATAAGGATGTAAAAAGTCACTAATTCCTAATGTGTTTCAATATGCTCCATAATGAATGTTGTGGATGTGAAAGATAAGCAGCCTGGAGCATTCTTTTGCAAGGTATAGGGTAACACAAAGCATCGAAGTTTCGCTGCCCTCAGGACACACACTGAAGTAGTTAAAGCAGCGAGATAAATGAAATACAATAAGATATTCAAGAAACTCAAGGACACAGTAAGTTTTCATTTAAGTGTGTCTCATTTGCTGACAATGAGCCAAATAAATCTTAATTCCACATTGTAGATGGTGACAGAAATTCAGTAACTTTCCCTGGGATGAGAGTCTGGTTTGTTTCCCAAATCTTTCTGTTAATGTACTTGTGTATGTTGGGATTCTGATCTGAATTAGCTGCTTACAGTTACTTAAGGAAGCAAGAATTGATTTTTTCAGAATTGCTATTTAAGAGCATTTTTAGTTGGTGTGCAGAAATCAAGTGTAGTCTGATATTCCTGAGAATTACTGTAAAGAACTAAGTCATTTTCCATTACTTTGCACTATCTAAGTCTTCACTCACTGCATTTTTTTCTTCCAGGTGCTGGATTTGGATTAGGAATTGTTTTCTCAGTCATCTTCTTCAAAAGTAAGAACACTTTTATATATAATCTTGCCTGCCTGCTTTCCTAATTTCAGTCTATTGTAGGTGGAGTTTTAAACCAGGAAATCTTTGAGGCATGTAACACTTAATTAGTGCTTTAGACCAATTCTTTCATTATTGTCAGGTCTTTTCAGTTTAAATGCAGTTACCTAAACTCGTAGCTGTTGTGTAATGTGGTTGTTACATGCCTCCTGCTGTGCTCAGCTCAAATTTTGGAATTGCAGGACACCTTGAGCCAAATCACTAGAGCCATGTGTTCAGACGTCAGTTTATGCCAGTTTATATCAGTTTTAAAACTGATTTAAATTCTGTTTTAGTTATGCTTTGGCTACACCATAATTTTCAATATCTTCAATTCAGAGATTGCTCTCCATTAAATTCTCAATGTGATCTCTGACTGTTGTTCTTCTGCAGTGGTCTGGATTTTAGCCAATTTTTAGGACTCGTAGAACTTGAAAACACGTCTTCCAGTAATTTAGTCTGCCTTGGTGCTTATTTAACAGTGCTATCACGGTCATGTGAAATGAACAGCCCTTCTTGACTTCAGCTTTTCCTCTCTGCTTTCCTTCCCTGACAGGAAAGACATGGCCTATCGCTTTTGGGTCGGGGATGGGGTTAGGAATGGCTTATTCCAATTGTCAGCACGACTTCCAGTCTCCATATCTTCTCCATGGTAAATTTGTAAAAGTAAGTATCAGTACCAGTTCCTATTGATAGGTAACAGTTTATAAGTTAGCATTAAATGGTACATCAAGACAGCTTTAAAATGGATATGCTTCTGCCTTGCCCAAGAGTGCTAGTAAGAAGAAACTGGCATTGCTGAAGTGGAGGCGATTCCCTTGATATTCAGAAATTTTTAATGTCTGGTGTGTTTAGCAGTAAATTAACTAGACTGAAAACACAGAATTAGTTTAACAGATCCTGCAGGTAGGTTTTTCTCACAACCTGAAACACATATAATAAAAATACCTGGTACAAAAGCTGAAAAACTAAGCTAAAGGTAAGATTCTGTCTTCAGACTTTGGAAGAGACGAACTGGGAAGAAACGTGTCAGAGATCTGCCTGTGAAGCAAATCTTTGATCTTCTGTGGCGTTTTGTGTTGTTTTGTTGTTGTTTTGTTTTTTTTTCAATATGGAAAAATCTAATCACTTCTAAGTTTTGTTGCTTGTTTGGCTGGATAGTAATGTCATAATTAGTCTGAAGAAATTGTACACTTTTAAGTGGCTTTGAAGCAGATAATTTAAGTGAGTTTAGTATTACAACTGACCACGTTGAGATAAAATTTTTAAAAATAGATTAATTAGCATTTCAGTGATACCAGTGGAGAGGCATCCACCAGGACACAGAGTTATTTTAGCACTACAGAAAGCACTGAGGGAAAACATTCTGCCAGGAGCAGTAGACAGGATGCAGAAATTGCCCCTGTATTGCTCATCTGCTTGATGAAGGAGGCCCAAAGTGTTTTTAGGCTTTTTCCTGATGCACCTAGAGCTGAAAGCTGGGTCCAGTCTTCCTTAGGTTGACTAGTGAGCTTTTGCCAGCTTTCTGCAGCCCTGTCTGTTTACAAATACTGTCTTCATCTGCCTGTAAAGAAAAGGAAACAATAACAAGATTCTTAACTTCTTCAGAATGAAATATTTTGGATATCAATCTAGATGTGACTTAGATGCAGCTGATACGAAATTGCCAGCTACAGCTCACATCCTGAATTTCTGTGCCTGACTCTTCTGGCCAAATATGTTACTGGCAAAACACGGTACCTTTCCACACCATCCTGAGGGTATTCCTGCAATTTCTCTCTCCAAAAAGAAGCTGGAATGACATGACCGTGGCTTCATGTGAATGGTAGATGGCTCACGTGTTCTGAGAGCGTGTTATTTATTCAAAGATGCTTGTTACTAGGGATGTTGGGCAACAGAAAACTGACTTTCAGGTCAGCCTAGTAAAGGGTTTTGTTTGGATTAAGGACTAATCTGTGCTCTGAAGCAAGGATGGTCCTTTGGAGCATGAGGTAATTGAAAGGACACTTCGAGAAGAAGTGTAGCTGCCTGCATGGCACAAGACTAGACAAATAATTTCCCAGTGCAGTCTCCACTGGCTTTCTCTGTCACTAAGAGCCTGGACATGGTGAGAGAGGAAAGATGCGGATGAAGCCATCTAATGGTTAATGTCATTAATTCTCTCCAAAATGTCGTGTCATGGGTAATGGCTCCAGAGTTATTACAACAAAATTATTCCATTTCTATTGGTTAAAAGCATGGAAAATATTGTTGCATTATCACTTGTCTGTTTTTTTTCCTAGAAAATACTAAAAGCCCTGTAGGGCTTCCTTTAAAAAACTTTCTGTTCAAATGCTACCTTTTCAAAATGTGAAAGTCTGCAAGAAAATCAGCTTTATTAAGAGAGAGAGAGAAGTCTAACATGGATTAACTTGAACAAAATTAATTCTAGTTTTCCACGGCCGTCAAGTTTGTAGGATCACAGGATAACTCGAGTTGGAGAGGACTTCAAGGAGGTCATCTAGTCTGACCTCAAATCAGGGTCAGCTGTGAGGTCAGAGCAGGTTACTCAGGGCTTTATCCATTCTGGAGTCTTGATTCTTCAGGATCAAGTTCCTAATTCTGAATCCTAAGTGAGAATTAGAGAGAGCAGAGGACCTTCACGACAATCAGGAGATTACAGTGTACCTTTGCAGCTGCTGTAGCTGTAGCTTGACCCATCACACTGCCCAGCCTCTGGGCTAGTAAGTTTATCATGAAACCCCAACACCAAGAGCCATTCATCTAGGTCAAGAGACTACTTAAAATGAAGAAAAATTCTAATCTGTGGTCATAAGATTCTGAGAGGGTTTTTTAAGTAATTTGATCAAGTGGTTATCACTGTGACTTCAGCAGAATTTCAAATCAACATCTAGCCATTATGTCAAGGCTTAACCTGGTATGGCTGAGAATTACACGGCCTAAGGTTTCCTTGAAAAATGGAAAGAATCCTATTTTTCAGGTTATTTAACCTGTGTTATTTACCAACCCAAACCCCACAACCTTGTGCTTTGTTTGCAATGTGGATTATATTGATGTGCAACAAGAAGTTTGACAGCTGGAGCCTTTCCTCCTGCCCTTTGTGGGTTTGATATCTATCTGATTTCTGTTCAATCTGTGAATAGTGAACTTGAACAAAATGGGTTGTTTTTTTTTAAGTACCCATTTCATCAGAGTGGAGGAGTTTATGCATGAAACATGGTGTGCTTCTGGCATGAAAACAGCGGCTTAACTTCTCTGTACTCGACTCCTCAGTATAGCAAAGGATGAAAACGTTAGCCTACCTTCTGGAAATGTTACAGAGCTAAGTGGCTTGCTTTACATCATGCAGCACCTCCCATGTAAGGAACCCAAATGGCTTTTTAATAATATAAGCCTTCTTGCTTTACAGGAACAGTGACTAATGACTAAGACTATCCCAGTGGGAAGGAAGGAGAAATCAATGATTATTCCTCAGGAATATTGAAGTGCCCCTGGAATAAGCCAACATACTTCAGTAACGATCACCAGTAACTCTTTATACTCCAACAAACTGTTTCTGTACGTGAAACAAAATTCTGTTGCTTGTTTTGTATCGTGTCTGGAAAGTGCAAGGAAGAGCTCTTCTGGGAAATAAATAAAAGAAAAATGGCCTTCTCCCGTGTGTTGCCTTTGTGTGTGAGAGAGAGAGAATGGAAAGAGAGGACTTCAGGTTGAGTACCTTGCGGCTCTGACCACCTGGGTAAAAGCCGCTGCCAGAGCTCTTCAGAAAAGACAAGTCGTATGTTCCTCTGCACTCTTGAAAGGCACCCCCCATCTGACGTGCAGTTCAAAGCATTCCCACCTTATAAATCACCCGCTAGAGCCTTGCTGCTTGTGCCGGTGTTTGGAGAGGAATATAAATACTCTGATATCCTGTTTGTACAGTTGCCCTTTAAAATTGGAATTTTGTCCTCTCCAAAGAGGTAGAAACCAAAAGGGCAAATCCTGACTGTGTGCCAGACACAGGGAGAGCCAGTGCTGCCTCCTGTAGCTTTGAGTGGTGGAGTGACCCTGTGACCACGGAGGTTTGAATCTTTAGTGGGTGAATTAAACTGATGCACAGGCCTCTGAGCTTGGCTTTTAGGCTGATTGGTTTTTCACCCCTCTTCTGTGGGAGAACGTATAGGTTTCAGCATCTGGGGATGGGTCACAAATGTTTAAAGCTACAATGTTTTATTACCTTGGCAAGCAGCTCGTCCAAGTACTCCCTTCTATTTCACATTTACCCCAGTCCTTGTAATTCCTTGTTGGCGTGTTGTCTGCTGCTCTTCTACTGCCTTGAGAGGTCATCTCCACCGCTGCTTGTACTCAGCACAGTTTTCTAGCTCGTGAGATGGCTCTCGAGGACCTCTTTGTCCTGTGCTTGCTGCATGTTGTCCTTTTAGCACAAGGTGTGAATGCGTGTCTCCCAGGGCAGAAAGGGAAGGGTATAGGCTGAGATGGAGCTTTCCTTTATCAAAATCCTGTTCTGCTGAGTGGTGAGTGTTGGCAGAGGGACGAGTGACACAAAAGTTCCTCTTGAGAAGGGAAAACACAATGGAAAACAAGTTGTGCAATATTTGTTTTTTAACATATGCCAAAAAAGGAAGGGGATGGACTGAGGGGACAGCCTTCTGAGTTCAGGACGCTTGAGAAACTCCTTATGCTACCGAGCGGTGGGCCTGAGATGGGATCTGGGTCCTGCCACAGCCCTGCGCCCCCACGGCCCCCTGGGCACCTGTGTGTGGACTCGCAAGCTGAAGAAACATGTTGAGCTGTGCCCAGAGTCAACAGAAACCGAAGAGCTTGCCTAGAGCAACGGACTTGTGAAATGAAATAGCTGTAATGCCAGAGCAGCATTAAAGACTGTCAAAGCATGATACCATCCAGGACCATTGCATGAGCATGTCCTCGTTTTTCCACCTCCTCCCTTGCCGGACTACATTCATCAGTCAGGTCAAAACAGCTTATTGGAAACAGGATCTCTTTCTTTCTTTCTTTCTTCCTAATTTTGAATCATTTTATCTGGCCCCAATTTTTAATTTGAACTATGTACTTTGGAGCCATTGCTCCTCTGTGGTTTGGAAAGCGTTTTTATTGAGTGGTGTGGGTGTGGGTGTGCTGCAGTGGTAGCAGTCGAGTTCAGCTGGAGAGAAGAGCATCCACCGGGGTAAGAAACAGCAGAACCAAAAGCGGTAGCAAAGCTCTGGATATGATGACTGTCAACATGCAGAGCTTTGGGCTGGCACTGTGTCATTTGGGCCATGATGGTGGCTTCCATTTTTATTTGTTGTCCCTGTAAATGAGTTGTCCTGCCCTGGGTGCTCTGCTTTACTTCAAACAGGACTTCCTAGAGTGAATTCTTACTTAATGTCATCTACTGTGACCTGTGATTGAGTGGTTCTTCTAGCCCTGGAGCTCAGAGGGTACCGTTGTAGCCATCAATGCACGATGTGTCCTTAACTGCTAAGGTGAGAATAATCAGAACAAATATTCCTGCTCACTGATAGGAAATCTACTAGGGAGAGAGTGGGAAAATTGCACAATTTAACCAGTTGTACTTAAAATTTGTCATTGCCCTTCAGATGGGGTAAGAACTAAATTTGCTTGTTTTTCACAGCTGCCTTGTTAGGTTACGTATATGCATATAGAGCTAGCACATACCTGACCTGTATTTATTTTGCTTTAATTGAAATTGTATTATTCAAAACCTGGCTTTGAACCTGTCCGTGTAAGCTGTGCAAAGCGGCTCCCTGCGAGGACAACTGTCCTGTTTCTCAGGGACTAAGACCGTACTGTTCCTGGCTGAGGCTGGAATAGCAACGGCTTCCTGCTGCTTGATTTCTAATTACATAAATGGAAGGGGGAAAAGTGGAAATTCTAAGTACCAAAAGGCATGTTAAATTTAGTATAATACACTCATCTGGAAACTATCACATTTTTCCTTCTTTCTTAAGCCTGCTGAAATCATTGCTTCGTCTAAACTGTAGCGCTCTTTGGATCGGTACCAAAAAGTGCAAACAAGATAGGCCTAAAAAAGTCAGGTGTCCCTACCCAAAACTTAACGAGACCTTTTAATGGAAAAGTTGCTCTATCATCTTGATGCTCTTGTAATAGGAAAATGGTGAGTGTACAGGGAGTAAGGGAACCATAGCACTCCTAGGAGAAGGGGAAAAAACCCCAAAAATGAAGCTGTTTGCTGAATAGAACCCGTTTTGAACATTTCCCTACTTCCCAAGTGTTTGGCCACAAATCTGACTCTTAACAGCTTGATTAGATGTCTGCTGAGGCTTTGGATGAATAAACAAGTGGTGGAAAAGGAGAGACTGCAGGAAAAGAAAGTATCAAGCTGCTTTTCTATTGTTTATCTGAGTTCTCTGTGTTTGATCAAGATACCGTCATTTCTTTGGGTTTCAGTTGTGCCTAGGAGCCGTAGCCAAGATCGGGACCTTGCTGTACGTGGTGCTGTACACACAAATACAAACCCGTCTCTGCCCTGGAGAATTTACAAACTAAACAGATGGGATTAAGGGAGGTAGAAAGGTTTATAGTTCCCATTTTAAAGACGGGCGAAGCTGCAGCCAAGGTCAGTAATGAGCATTGGAGGGAATGTGGCACGCAGCTGGGGCTCTGATTCGAGCCTTGAGCCATCAGCCTAATCAGTTGTCCCTTTCTGACTGGTTTTCACTTGGCAGGTCATGGAGTCTCAGGGGAAGCCGCTCACTTCGTATCTGGGAGACTCCAGAAGGGTACATTTTGCAGCCGTTTGCTATCCTCAGATTGCCCCAAATTAATGGCAGATCTCTAAGTTAGGAATTCTGCTTTATTGTCCAGCAGGTGATTGCTTATAGAATCACGAATAGGTGCAAAGCACTGCGATCCTCCCTGCTGACTTCAGTGTCAATCTGAATCTGATAAGGAGAGAAAACATTGACTCGTATTACCTTACCTGGGCTTGCATTACCTTGGGTCTCGTGGAACGGGACCCCGCTGTTGGGTATAACGTGAGCATAATACCGCAAGGCAGTCGCTGCCTGGGTAGATTTACCCTCAATATGAATGTAAGTGACTCTGAGATAGAGGGAAGGTACCGAGGAGACATCATTCCAGCAGTGGAAAGGTGGCTGTGATGACTTAACTCTTCCAGGGATTTCCCACGGATGGTTCTCTGAAGGAGAAGGAATTTGTTTTCCAGATATTTATATTGGGTTCCCTCAGAGTTTTTGGAGCAGTGCGAAAGAAATGGTGGAGTTGCTTGTTTGCAAAGGCAAGCAGCGGGTGTGGGAGCAGATTAAAGGAGACTGTGGTTGTGGCAGTGATCAGCTACGAGGAATAGCTCTCATGCCTGGGCTGGGAGAGAGGCAGGTGGCAGAGCCGGGGGACACGTGTCCGTAACCTGCAAGAAAAAACACTTTTTTCAGCTGTTCTGACCGAGGGAGGTGCTGCTGACACTTCCTTTTGCTCTGAGCTGGCTGGATTTTGTTGCTTTTTTCACCTACCACACACATCCTAACAGTAAGAAAGAAACTCTGTCCTGCTCTCCCACCCCAGCCTTGCCCTTGCAAGCGGGACTGGTGCGAATTTTGGGCAGCTGTATGTACCGCCAGCTCCAGTAGGCAGCTGCGTGTGATGCAGACTGTCTCCTAACTCAGAGTCCAGCCTGAAGCCCACCCACGGTGAAATGCTGAGACTGAAACTAAATGGGAGCAGAGCTTAAGGAAAATTCAGCTGTGGATCGCTCTTTCTCCTGTGACTTCTGGCTGTCAGCACTTAGCTGTACAGCACTGCCAGCTATTTAGAGCGGGATGTTCCTTGTGGTGGTGGACACGCACCTCCCATAGCTTAGAAAGACATCGAGAAACCTGTTGGTGATTAATAAATCACTCTTCATCTATGGGCTTTATTGGTACCACTTGTAAAGTGTCCAGCTCTGGGCTCGGGGTGTATGCCCCTTCCTAGAAAAGGTCGTGCCCTTATCAGCTCAAATCCAGTTCATAAATCTGCTGTTGTATGAAGGAGTGTGTTTTAGAAGTTTTAGAGGGTGTTCTTCCTCCCCCCTCAGTGCTGCGCTTGAAGTTGTTAGTAGGGACCAACAGCTTAACCCAAACCAAACTAATTCCATGAGCCAGGCATTCCCTGGGGATTTAGGAGCCTGGTTGTGACAGACAGCACCTCATTTTTCTGCCCTATAAAATGGAAATGGTAATACTTGGTAAATCAAG
>VZRU01019883.1:31868-57892 GCA_013398155.1 Pedionomus torquatus | reverse complement strand
GCTGGAGGAAGAGGGGACGCAGCCTTGGCTCAGTCCCAGGGGGGATGCACATCTCTTCTGGGCTCTGCAGGGCTGGGGGCATCCCTTCTTCCTCCTGGCTGCCCTGCCACGTGGGCTCAGGGGACACACTGCTCCTCCTGGCACCCACAGGATCTTAAATTCAGCCCCAACCCCCTTGTGTTCGGTAGCTCCTGGGAGTGTTTTCCCCCAGGATGTGCCCCTGGGGCTGCGGGTGCCAGGCTGCTGGGAACCGTGGTGGCGAGAGCCCTTAATCTTGCTGGTCCCTGGGGCCACCATGGGGCTCCCTGGGAGCGAGGGAGCTGGATGATGCTTCGGGCTTGGCCCGCAGGGGAAGGCTGAGGGCAGGTTGGGGCGGCCTGGGTGGGAGCCAGCCCCTCTCCTCCCTCTCCCTGCTGCACTTCACTGGTGGTAGAGGGAGAAGGGGAGGAGTGCCGGGATGCCCGTGTGCCTTTGCAGGGTACGAGGGGGCTCAGGGCGTGGGGGCAGCCCTGGGTCCCTCCTGCTATCCCTTTCTCTCCCTTGTGTAAAGCTGATTTCTTTGGCGCTGTCCTGACAAGAGCTTCCAGAGCTTGTAAGCGATGCCTCCCCCTCCTTTTTACAAAGTTTGGTTGTGGGTTTTTTTGTTTGTTTTTGTTTTTGTTTTTTTTTTTTTTTCCTTAAATAAATTAGTTCTGACTTCCATTCCCCAGTGCTCTGATGCCTGTCTGTTGGTTGGCAGTAGGCTCCGCCGTGCTGACTGGGGAGATGCCATTCCCAGCAGAACCGGGCGGGACAGCAGGGCATGGTCCAGGGCACGGGAGAGCAGCCGGTCCCTTTAGCTTTCTGCAGGGCTTAGTTTGGGAGGAGGAGGAGGGGGAGATACTAAAAGGAAAACTGACCCCAAATTTTAAGCAGATGGGCCATGGGGCACCTGCACCTCAGCTGTGGCCCAGGGCGGTTGCGCTCAAGGGCGCGTGTTCCTGCAGCCTGGAGGTTTAAGGGCTGCTGTGTCCCACTTGGGTGGGAAGTGCGTGGGGTCTCTGCAGGATGCTGCAACCTTTGCCAGCTCTGTTGCCACTAGGTGACACTCTTGGTCCGGCGCGTTTGGTGGCATCCAGATGTTCATGGCCTCTGGAGTGGAGGGAGGTGAACTTCGACATCGACACCGACATCCCTTCGTGGGTGAGGAGGGGACCCAAGCGCCTTGGTGTCCGGATCAGGCATTCCCCAGGCAGGGCGAAGTGTGCCCTTGCGAACGTCTGTCCCTGCTGATACCCGCATGGCTGTGTCCTCAGAAGCGGCCAGAAGTCCGGGGAAGGTCCCGTCTGCTCCTGGAGGGCCAGGAGGCCATGCCCTGCAGTCCTAGGGGCTCTGCACTGGGGAGCAGCTCTCCAGGTGGCAAAGC
This sequence comes from Pedionomus torquatus, assembly GCA_013398155.1. Lineage (NCBI taxonomy): Eukaryota > Metazoa > Chordata > Aves > Charadriiformes > Pedionomidae > Pedionomus > Pedionomus torquatus. The sequence continues at coordinate 56,487 of VZRU01019883.1, read as the reverse complement.
AGCAGAGGGTCTGTGTTAAGGCAGAAATTGCCACAATGAAGAGGGTGGGGTGAAAAGAGAGGATCGTGGCAGGGGTGCAGGTGTCCTGTGTACCAAGATATTTTTCTTTTAGGCTGGGAAGTGTCTTCCCAATGATGGGAGCTTCACAGGAGAGCTACAAGGCAGGAAAAAGTGGAGAAACCCATTCTGTCACCAGCCACCCACACGTGGCCCTTTTATTGGTGCACAGTGAAAAGAGGAGCTGGATTTAGCAGGGAGACAGTTCCTGTGAACTCCAGGAGCTGCCGTTCAAGGTGTTTGGAGCAGAGCATCTCCACCTCCTTTTGCCACAACCTGACCCCGCTGGAGGCAGGCAGTGGAGGGCTGGTTTGCCCCTGAAAACACAAATCTTCTAAAGGTAGCTCCATCCTCCATCTGCTGGTCCCAGTTAACGGATGGAACAAGATCCCAAGGGCAGATTGCAGCATTGGAGGCTGCTGTGTTCAGCCCTGGACCTCCTCGATGTCCCCCCTGAGGTCCCTCACCCTCCCAGTTTTACTCACTCTGGTTCACCAGCCCTTTTTTCTTTTCTTTCCCTGTTGACACTTGGGTGGCTGTTGAAAACCTGCTTTTGCTTTCCCTGCTAGTGATACTGGAGAGCAGAGCTGGTGGAAACCATGGTCCCCTGCAGATGTGTCCAGAAACACAGCGCAGGACAGAGAGCGCAGACAGGCCAGCAGAGCTGCTGGAGCAGAGAAGCTTTTGCAGGGACAACAGTCGGATTTGGACCTCATTTTAAGGCAGATTTTTAAGAACACATTTTGCTTCTATCAATTGGGATTCACTTTCCCAGGAAACACACCCCAAGCAAGCATACAGAACCTCCCACGTACCTAGCTGGGGAGGACACGCTCCTCATCCAACCTCCTCCTCTGAAGCAAAAAAAGCTCTGGAGATAAAGTGAGATGCTGCTGAGGCCGGGGCGCAGCAGGGCCGAGAAGGAACCAGCTTTGCACCGCGGCGTGACTGCCTCCCTGAGCGTTTGCGGGGACCCAGCTGGGATCAATCTGTGCCGCTGCTGCGCTCAGTTATCCTGGCGGGGGAGGCTCTTCTTGCTTGTTCCCAGCACAGATGGGGCGAGGAAGCGAGGGTTTCCTGGTACAAGCACTTTTTTCAAGAAGCCTCCCGCTGCGATCAGAGCCTTGCGTGTGTGCGCTGGGACACCCGCCAGGACAGAGTGACGCAGAGGCGGCCAGGGAGGGCTGGCTGGAGCATCCAAGGAGAGGGTCCTGGGGAGGTGGTGGGAGGGCAAACCCCATACAAGCTCCCAGGAGAGCTTGTTCTGGTCCGAGTGATGGCAGCTGTTTCCCAGTGAGCAGCTTTCCAGTGGCACAGAGATCCATGGGGAATATGGGCTGCCCAGGGGCTGTGCCCGGGTGCTCCTTTACATCTGCCTGTCCCTGGTCAAGAGACCTGAATTGTACATTCAGCCACTGAGAAAAGCAACAAAACACCTGAAAACACCTGACAAAGGTGCTTAAAAGGTGATGAGAAAAGCAGATCTTGGTAAAGAGACAAACTTCTGTCCCCAGGTGGGTGGTTGGGGCAGCGCAGCCGGTGCTGGGGAGGGGATGGCGTGGTGGGTGATGCAGTGTGCACAGCTGGCACTCGCCCACAGCACCATTGTCCCCGGGGAAGCGTGTTAATGTCAGCTGCAGTGGTGGTGCGGGGAGGAAAGGGCAGTGTCCGGGCCTGTGACCGCAGGGGAAGGTGCCAGGGGCACAGCACAGACACCCGCACGCCTCTGGGTCGTGCACTGCCCTGGGCTCTGGTCTGCCCCTTCGCTGGAACAACAAAACCCTTTAGGCATCTGGGTAATTAAAAAAATATAATCAGTCTCTGCCAAGCACCCTGAAGGACTGGCTCTGAGACGCAGGGCGGTGGTGCCGGGTACCTATCAGCACTTCAAGATGCAGAAGTGTCTACTGGAGTAGACGGGAGGGATGAAGAAGCCAGCGGGTCCCTCTGGGTCCTCTGGCGTGTGGCCTCCTGCTTGCCAAGGGGCAAGTTGCCCTCAGTCCCTCCAGGGTTCCCCTGCAGAGGCAGGGACCTGAGCTGCTCCCAGGTCAGGTCAAACAGCCTGGCAGCGGAGGGGCAGCGGCCCTGGCTGTCCTGGCAGGGCTGGTTGCAGCCTTTTCTCTGGCCTTCGCTCGCCCCCTCCAGCCCTGGCTGCGGGTTGTGGGAAAATAAACCAGCGAGTCCTTCCCATGCCCCGGCCGCCTCCTGAGCAGGCGGCTGGGGGCTGCTGCAGGCAGGTTTTGTTGCTTTTTACGTGGCTTTGCAAAATTTGCTTTTTATCAGCTGGCGTGGAGGATGGAGCCTGGCGCTCAGTGCCACCGGCTGGGCCTGAGCGTGGACTTGCTGGCCCCTGGGCCACTGGCCACCTGGCAGGCGAACGCGGGGTCTGGTGGTGGCGGAGGCAGAGCACGGTGCTGGCTGTCTCTTTAAGGTGGAAAAGGGAACTCTGTGCCTGCCACTTTGTGGAGTTTAGAGCAAATCCCTGTTTCCATTAGCATTTCATTTCATTTCACCTCCTCCTCTCCCCCCCAGCCCCACCTCCTCCGAATCAGCATTTCTGCATCCTTCTCTCTGTGCAGCACGGAGCGGCAGGGGAAACTCTGGCTGCTACGGGCACACACGCACACTCACACTCACACGCACACTCACACTCACACGCACACTCACACTCACACTCACGCACATGCACCCCTGCACGCTGGCCGCACCTCTGCCCGGGGAGGGACACTGCCCACACTCCTGTGCACGGCATCTTCCTCCTCAGGGATGAGCTGAGCCGGCAGCATCCTCATCCTCGCCTCAGGGTTGCTCTGCCTCTCCCTGTGGCTGCAGCAGCAGAGCTTGGTCACAGAGGAGCTCGGTGGGACCCCACTGCCCCAGGGCACAGAGCTCTGCAGGTGGCCAAGCCTGGCTGGGGGGCAGAGAGCCAAGCACTGGGGTGCAGAGCATCCCAGAACCAGAAGCATCCTGGGATCAAGCCTACCCCTGTCTCCTGGAGTATTCTGAGGTCCAGAGCATCCCAAGCACCCGGAGTATCCTGGGATCAATCACATCCCTTTCACCTGGAGTATTCTTGCTTCCAGAGCATCCCCAGCATCTGGAGCAACCTGGGATCCAGAGCATCCCTGTCACCTGGAGCATCCTGGGGTCCAGAGCATCTCAGCATCTGGAGCATCCAGAGCATCCTGGCGTCCAGATTATTCCCTGGTCCAGCACATCCAGAGCATCCCTGGCATCTCAGGCACCCCAGCATCCCAAGCATCCTGAAGCAGTGTCCAGGGACATCCCTGCTCTGGGGGGGGTTGCAGGGACAAGGAAATGTGAGTAACAGGGAGGGGAAACTTGCTGCTGCTGATCGGCTCCCAGGAACGTCACTCTGCCCTGACGGCCAGTGAAGAGAGAGGGGGAAGAGAGGGAGAAGAGGAGAGGAGGCAGGAGGATGGACACAAAGCAGAGACAGAGAGATGGTCCTTCATCCCCTGGAGCTGGCTCCGATGATGATCACCTAGCACAGGTCACGGCCTGAGAAGGTCCCCCCAGCTCCAGAGCCAGCCCTGCTGCCCAGCTCCTCATGGAAGGCAACCTGGGCTTCCCCAATGCCAGCGTGCTGGGGGAGCGCTCGCTGCTGGTGGGGAGCAGCTGGGTGGCTGCTTTCCTCTGCTTCATCATCCTGCTGACCACCGCTGGCAACTTCCTCCTCATCCTCCTCATTGTCACCCAGCGCTCCCTCCGCAACACCTCCAACTACTTTCTGGTGTCCCTCTTTATGTCCGACCTGATGGTGGGGCTGGTGGTCATGCCCCCCGCCATGCTCAATCAGCTCTATGGCCGCTGGGTGCTGCAGGGCGACTTCTGCTCCCTCTGGTACTCCTTCGACGTCATGTGCTGCAGCGCCTCCATCCTCAACCTCTGCGTCATCAGCTTGGACCGGTACCTGCTCATCATCTCCCCCCTCAAATACAAGCTGCGCATGACCTCCTGCAGAGCCCTCTGGCTCATCCTGGCCACCTGGACCTTGGCTGCGCTCGCCTCCTTCCTGCCCATCAAGATGGGCTGGCATGAGCTGGAGTTCGAGGTTCAGTCCCCAAACGTCACCTCCCGGGGGGAGGAAGACCAGTGCCGGCTGCTGGTCAGCTTGCCCTACGCTTTGGTGGCCTCCTGCCTGACTTTCTTCCTCCCGTCCGCTGCCATCTCCTTCACCTACTGCCGCATCCTCCTGGCAGCCCGCAAGCAAGCAGTCCAGGTGGCTTCCCTGGCCTCCAACGTGGCCACCACCAGCACTGACGAGACCACGCCACAGGTAAGGCCGTGACGGTGCCTTTGGTCCTTGAGGGGGTTTGGGGACCTGGGGTGTTTCTGCCCTCAGGATGGCCTTGGGGCCAGCAAAGGGCTTTAGCAACACCAGACCACAGGGAGGGCGATTCCGGGCAAAGTCCCCTCTGTGATGGGCCGACGGCTGTCCCACAGCGTCCTCAGGGGTGTTCTGGGGCTTGTCCCAGTGACACTGAGCTTTTGAGTTGCTCAGAAGCACAGCAGCAGTGTGAGGAGAAGCAGAGAAATAAATCCAGATACAAAAATGCTCAGCAGCACAAAATGAGTACAGGTTTGCCCCTTTCTCAGATACCATCGTCCCGGAGGGCTCGAATCTCATCCGACTGTCCACCTGTACATCTTGGCTGTGGGGGGCACAAGGCATCCGGGGGGGAAGGAGCTTAAATAATAGCAAATACCAAATTCCGGAGAGCTCCTGATTTTGAAGAACCAGCTTCTATTTCTGTCACCTGCTCTACAACGGGGACCCCAAAGTGTCACCTTACTCCGTTTGTGCTTAAGCCAACGTGTGTGGGTTTTATAACCAAACCATGGCTCCGCTTGTTTGTGTTTCTCCAGGAGAAGGTAATTGCCACTAAATCTAACAGCTTTAATTCCTCGTTATAGGCTTTATTGACCTCATATCCTACAGGGAAAAGACAAGCTTAATTGCCTTTAAATGCCTTGATTGAGTTTGTTGTTCTTCCTCTTTTAAGAAAGGAGCCGGCAGGCTCTGACCCGGCCAGCTCTGCTGCACCTCATGTACCAGCTGGTCAAAAGCAAAAGGAGAATCAAAGAATAACCATCTTATAATCATAAAATGTTTATTTCCCTCGCCCCCAGCCCAGCCCCCAGCCTCCCCCCACCCAGGCTTTCAGACTCTACAAACACAACCTGCCGCAGCCCCGGTGCTCCCTGGCTTGGGGGGCTGGGGGTGCTCGGGTGCTGGCTCTGCCGTGGAAAATCGCCCCCCTCCCATGGCTGAGCAGAGGGGAGGGTCCCAGCAGACTCCCAGGAGCCCTGAATTGGCTCCAGGTGAGCCAAAACCAAGGTGTCAGCCAGGGAGCCCGTGGGTTTCACCTTTTTAACCTGCTTTTTGTTCTTTTTTGGGTAAGAAGCTGAGTGACACGGGGCCCCCTTTAATTACAGTAGAGGGCTGAGACAGTCACTTAATTTTAGATTGCAAGAGCAGATAGAGGCCTGAGCTAGTTACGGTGTCCGTGGGCTGAAACATTTGGTGTCCTGCTTTTAAAAGGATAATTAGTTTGCTGCTCTGATCAGCAGCTTCTTTAGGGAACGCTTTATCCTCACCGAAACAGTGACTGAGTTGGATTTTTCTATAAAAGAAGGGTCTTGATGGCAAAGCCTTGATTTTACAGTAAAAAATAACCCCCCAAACCTCTCTGTGTTGAGGGGTTCTCTTGCTTCCTCTGCCTGACTGATGGTCCAGGGGTGCCACCCTCTCGCCCCATGCATGAAGGCAAATAACAGAGGGGTTTTTTGCAGGATTTGCAGTCCCAAACACCACTCTTGGAAGCAGGAGGTTGGTGCTGGTCCCGGCACAGGGAGAAGCACCGTCTCATCACCCCTTGTCCCGCTGCAGGTTCCCTCTGCCCCAAGCCAGCCTGCTGCCAGCGGCGAGAGCAGGAGATTCGCCAACAAGCACAGCAAGAAGGCGCTGAAGGCCAGCCTGACGCTGGGCATCCTCCTGGGCATGTTCTTCGTGGCCTGGCTCCCCTTCTTTGTCACCAACGTGATGCAGGTAAGCGCTAATGGGGGCTTTTTCACGGTTTTGAAATGCTTTTCGCTTTGAATCCAGTGGGGTTGGATCCCAGGCATCTGCAGGTCCTGCTGGGGAGACCAAAGATGGGATTTCCCCAGGGAGCAATGGGAAGAAAAAACCCTCCCAAAGGGTTTTGAAGGGTTCCTTTGAGAGGAGAACGTTGGTGTGACTGGGAGACCCCCCTGGATGGGGACTGAGGTGGGAGGCGCTGCTCATCCCCGCTGTCTCCCCTCCACAGGCCGTCTGTGGCTGTGTCCCCGCCAGCTTCTTTGACGTGCTCACCTGGCTTGGCTACTGCAACAGCACCATGAACCCCATCATCTACCCCCTCTTCATGAGGGACTTCAAGAGGGCCATGGGCAAATACCTGCCCTGCTGCCAGCGCTCGGGGGAGCGGCGGCCCAGTGCCATCTCCCTCTCCATGAGGAACTCCAACAGTGGACCCCGCGCTGCCACGTCCCTCAAGAACGTCCTCACCTTGCAGGCAGAGACCGACTCAGTTGACTCTGGGGTGCTGGGGAATGAACACAACCTGCTGCCGGCCAGAGATGGCCCCCGGGCTCTCCTGGCCCCTGGCACCCGCTTGGTCAACCTTTTCGACATGGAGCCCCCAGAGGCAGAGCTGCAGCTCGGAACCCCCGTGGCCTGAGCGAGGGTGTCCCCACGGGGAGGTTACAGACCTCCGTGGGCTGGGAAGGAGCCCCCAGCCCCGCACCAGGGGCCCACTTGCCACAAGGCTTCTCCCTGGCCATGCAGAGCTCCTCGATACCCTCTTCAAACGCCAACGTGCCATCTCCTTGGAGAAGACGTCACCGAGCACTCTTGTGGGTAGGTTTAATGAAGTGCAAAGCCACATTTTTCTGCTGAACTAATCTGCCTTGTTTCTCTTCTCTTTCCAACCCTCCTTTGCTCACTGGCACCAATCCCTCAACCTTCTCCAAGAGCCATGGCCTCTTCACCTCCAGCTATTCTGAACTTCAGGCTCCAGACCCTTTGTCTCCCCAAACTCAAGCCAAGACTTCACTTTCAGGCTCCACTAACCCAGCTCAGCCTGTCACCGCCGTCTCACCGAGTGCAGCATGAGGACTGGTGGAGACCACGGCTGGTGACTCAAGGACCAGAGGTTTGGGGCTGCTCCAGTCCAGGGAACATCACCTCTTCTCGGCGTTTCATTTCCTCACCTGATTTGGAACAGATCCATCTGTGTTTCCTGCGAAAGCAGCGAGTTGCAACAGAGTGAACCCGTGGTGTTTAACGAGGAACAGCCTGCTCTCTGGAGGATTAAATTTGATGCAAAATGTTGAATGCTGCTTTCTGGATATCTGGCAAGGGTGAGGGAGCTGGTTGAGGCTCTGTGGGCACCCGATAGGAGTAATGGAACCGGCTTCAGATTTCATCCCATAGTTTCCTATTTTTGGCATATAACCACCGTACTTTGCTCTTACAATGCCTCAATTTTTACAGGATGCAAAGATAACTTCTTTCCTACCTTCAAATAATGATTTAATTGAATATTGGTTTTTAAACGAGGAGGCAGCCCCCCAGCCCTCCTCATAGGCATCAGCACCAAGAGCAGTGACGAACATGCTAAGTGCGCACCTGAAAATAAATAAAACAAACGCTTTTAGGAAATTCATCCTCAAGTGCCTTTCGGCTGCAGAGATGAGGGTGGTGGGTGGCTGCTGTGCCCCCTCCCAGCCTTGCACCCTCCCACTTCTGCTGCCATTTCCCGGCTAAAACGCTGATGAGGTTGATTCTCCCCTTGAAGATCCAGACTATGGAGAGCAGGGCTTCCTCAGATACGGGGCGCTGGAAGAAGCAGCCACGCACCAAGCAAGTCTCATTAGTTCTTCTTTCCACGTTGCCCACGTATTTTCCAGGACTGAACAACGAGTGGTTTTATGACTAACTTGTCATTTATTTGCTACAAATCCCCTTGCAGGCAACGGCTGGCCTGGCAGGCTGTGATAAGTGACCGTGACAAAGGGAGAACTGAGCACAGGTTCACAGATCAAACCCTTTAACATGGTTTTGCCACACCTGGGGGCAGACAGCACAGGTTTGGTATCGAGCAGGAAGATGAGTATGTACATCTTTCCACAAACGGTTTCATATAAGAACATACTTTGACTGCAAGGGCTTAAAAAGGAGTAGAAAAATACAGGCTGAACTCTGGAAGTGCGTTAGGTAACCAAGAAGATGGACAAAAAGAGATGCCTCTTCAAGCCAAATGTTTAAAAGCAATAACACATTACTGTCTCATGAAGCCAATTTTCTGTAATAAGTTGTTTGCTTGTGGACAAATCCCCCGATGCCACGGAGAAATCGTGTCCCTTTCCTCCAGCCAGTGGCATCGACAGCACCCGGCAAAACACCAGCCTGTCTCAGAGATGTCTCTTACTCCAGATCCAAGCTCAGCAGGTCTGAGCCCTTACGGCGACAGAACTGGGGAGAGGAAAAGCCGGGCACGGTGGCCAGAGCTGCTGTGCATCTTCAGGCTGCACAGCACGCGGCTGCGTCTTCGCTGTCTGAGAAAGACCCTGCAGGTAAGGCTCGCTGGGGAAAGAAAGCAGAGGTAGTTATTAAACCGGCTGCTGGGGTGGCAGGGGTGTTTAGAAGGGTGGATATTAGGAAAAAACTTTAGATTCAAAGGGTTAGTAAGCACTGGAAGAGGCTGTCCAGAGAGGTGATGGAGTCACCATCCCTGGAAGTATTCAAAAGCTGGGCAGACAAGGTGCTGAGGGACGTGGGTTAGAGGTGGTTTTGGAGTGTGAGGTTGCTGGTTGGACTGGATGATGTAAAAGGTCCCTTCCAACCTGGGCAATTCCATGATTCTACGATGGAGTGGGAGGAGGAGGATTCCATGTGAGCCAAAATCGGAACATGTAATCACTCTGTTTCACCTCCATGAGTCGAGGAGACTCTACAGACCTGGATGTGGGGAGGAATTCGTACCAACCAGCACTTGCTTTAAACCAGAGAAACAGAGATGTTCTCAGAAGGGGGTTTATCTGCCTACGGTGCTCCTGATAATTTGCGTTTTCTTGGGCTGAGCAGCAAAATAGGGCAGAAAAGTATTTTTTATGCAAGATGTGGATCAGTCCCACACTGTTTCGCGGTGATGTAAGCAGGGTCCCTTCCTCTGGTTTCAGATTGGGGGAGAAGACAGTGGATACCAACTCGCTTTTATGGAAGGAGGTAGAAATCCAACAGCTTCATGTTTATCCTATGCCAGGTATTGGTTTTATTCTAAGCCAATTAAAAATATGTCTAGAGGGGACTTTTAAGGCTGGAGACGTGTGTGGGACAGAGTGAAAGCCTCAGTAGGTTGCTGGCTCACAAAGCCTGGGAGGAAGTTACACAAAGTAATAAATCAGAAGCAGCTCACTCTGTTTCTTCTGCTGTCTCTCACCTGGGCACTCAAAGCATGTTTCTAATCATGAGGCCTCAAACGCTCGTCGCCCTTGGCTTGCAGACAGGGAGACGGGCTTCTTGATTGGGAAGTGGCCACCCCTGGCAGCAAACCTGCAGCAGACAGGGGAAGGAAGCCAGGCAGCCTGAGCTTTTTACCTCCCCTAAGTGCGGACGCCAAGACATGCACAGCCAGGCAGCCGGAGCCCAGGCACCGCCGCTCACCTCAAAACCAAACACCAAATCAACCGCAAGTGGAAAAACGGGTTTAATTTCCTAGTGGCGAGCCCCTCTCCATGATATGCTTAAAATACCCACAGAGCCACCTGCTTTCCCAAGAGTTATGCAGCAGAGAGACCCTGCTGGTGACAGTTGCTTCCCTCAAGAACAGTCCCAGTTTGTGCCAGGAGGGACGTACTGCCGCTTCCTGAGGAGTGATGCTGAGTCAGGAAGGAATTGGCCCTCGCTCGTCCGTGGGAGATACTGCGGGAGGCTGCTCTGAAGGCTTTGGTCCTGTGCCACATTGGTGCCATGCTCTGGGCTCTCAGGAGGGTCTGAAAACTGCAGTGACAGCTCTGCTGGCTCCACCGATGCTTCTTTGGGAATCCCAGTGCAACAGCCGGTGCTTTGGAAGCAGTTTTAGTGCCGGCTGAGCATCTCTGCCCAACACCAAGAGCTCTAATTTGCTCCTTCTCCTGCTGCCTGTGTCTTGCTGTCCCCACTGTCGGAACCGTCTGGGCAGGGGAGTGAGGTTTCTCCTGAGAGCCAGCTTGGGGAATCAGGGCCATGAGTGTGGTTGTCAGGGTGAGCCTCACCAGCAGCATCCTCCTCTCGCACAGTGTTTTCCTGAGTCCCACTGCCTGCTGCCTGCTGCGGTTTCTCAGCCGGTGGGGAGAAAAGGCTCCCACTGCCCCTCTCCTCCAGCCGACACTCCTTGGTTTTAATGCCCACAGCTTTTAGGATGGTGTCCATTTGCTTCATGTAGTCCAGGTGGCCGTTTACCTGCAAGCAAGGACAGAGTCCCGTTAGTGGAGGAGCTGCAGGGAGCCCAGCCCAGTCAAGTCCTTCATCTCAAATGCCACGGCTGCCATCAGACTTGGCTCTGAAAGGCTGAAAGAATGAGGTCTGAAAAATGCAGTCATTGAGTAGCCCCAAGTGGCTGTGTGCTCCACGGCACGGGCTGCTGCCGGATTGCTTTTCCTCCGACAGACGGATGTTTAAATGATGTGCTGAGTTACAACCCCCCGGATCCTGGGGGACACGAGGGTACGAGCGGAGGTGACCTGCCCTGGTGAAAGACACCCAGGTAGGACATGATTTGTCTTATTTCCTCCCTGTGCCTTAGCTTCCTAGTAAAAGCAAAGATTATATTATTTAAATTGGGATGTAGTCAACAAAACCTCACAGCAGCTACCGAGTGTTTTAAGGTTCTTGGCTGGAGCATGCACTGATCTGCCCCACACCAAATAAAACGAGGAGCCTGAGAGTTACGAGTTCGTAAACCAAATTAAAGTAAAAAATACCTGTAACTTTCCCCCTCCCCTCCATGTTTTTATTGTAACAAGATAAACCTGACATGACAAGATAAACCCTTCTGGATGCCGGAATGTACCCTTCCAATCCGGGAACAGGGAGGAGGGAAAACGCCCTATGCAGGTTATTATTGTTACTTGCTAAAGGCTACCTGGCCGGGAGGAGAGGAACCGCCCTCGCTGTTCGAGGTGTCCTGTGCAAGCCGAGGGTTTGAAGTAAGGACAGTCCAGATCCTTCCAGAGGCCAGCCCTCGGCTCTCCTGGGCTGCTGTACTCGCAGCCAGAAGAGGAGGAAGTGCCCGTGAGCACATGGGGGATTTAGAGTGTTTTTTCCAGGAGAGGGTAGTTCCAATGCCAGCTCGCCAGCTGGCCTGCGGATCCCACCAATAATGCTAAAGAACTCGTATTGATCCAGTATCGATACAAAACACACAAGGATGATCCCCAGCCCATTTTCCCAGCAGGAAGCCGTGCAGTCCCAGCAGGGACAGCCAACACGGGACACGACGAGCGCTGCGGCTTCAGGAGGAAGGGACAGGCCAAGGGCTCCGGCACCAGGGCAGAGAGTTCTCAGGATGGAAGCCATCAAGCAGGGGGAGAGCTACACAGCAAACTTTTCTAATTTATCTCAAATATGATGCTCATGGCATGAACTAACCCTGTTGGCAGTTTGGGTCAAGTGCCCAGGTCCCACTCCTCCTTGTCCCTGCACCTGGGGAGCTCGAAAACACCAAGACCTTGAAACCTGCATCCCAGAGCTGGCTGTAAAGTGAAGATTTTCACAAATTCAGACAGCAGAGTTTTCTAAAAGTGCGCTTTTCCCCAAGCGTTAGAAGATAAATCAGTTGCGTGTTGCTCAAGCAGGACACAGCACTACCAGCACTGCCAGCACTACCAGCACTGCCAGCACTACCAGCACTACCAGCACTGCCAGCACTGCCAGCACTGCCAGCACACCGCTACCGAACCGAAATCAAGCCTCCTTTTCCCACACTGGCAAAATCCAAACCTCAGAGCTTCTGTGGAGCAGCTTTTGAGTGGTAACATTTGGATGCATTTAGGACTTGGAGCAAAATGAAGGATTTAATCAGCATGTTAGTAATGCAATATGCGACTTTAATCAGTCCAGATGGCTCAACAGGCTCTGGATGTTTTGAACAGATTAGTTAATTAAAATATCCATTGAAGGACTAATGGACTGGCTGTTAAGATGTGTACGTTATTCTCTGACAAAGTATAAATGTTTTATGGGTCATCAGGGGGGCTTGGTGCTGAAGAAAGAAATGAGCACAGTGTTGGGCAGGGGGGAGAACCAAGAAGGAAATGGACTGGGAGGGGTTGCTGGAGCCCCTTGGTCTGCGGCACTTTGAACCCTCAGGACAATCCACCTGCCCTGGGCAGTGCACAAGGATTCCTTGGCCCGGTCCATTCCCTGGTCAGAGACAACAGATTCCCTCTGTTGCCCTAAGGATGAGATTTTTTTCATAACTCCTCGGTATCCAGCAGCTTCCACGAAAACAAAGGGGAGTTCTTCTTCCTTGAGCACCGTGGGTCACTGAGAGACGCTGCACAGGTGTAATTCTGAGAGCTGAGTCTTTCCTCATGAGCTAAAAGAGAAGCCGAGACCTCCTCAAAGTCTGTCCCTCACTGCAGCTCTGCTCACACCACTACACCTCACCAAAGAAAACTCACGTCTCTCTCCAGGAGAGCCCAGGGGAGAATTCCAGAGGAATTCCAGAGGATTCCAGGCCAAGGCAAGCCCTAAGAAAGACAAGAGGACAAGAGAAAGGGAGTTGGTGAGGGGTCTGGAGCACAAGTCTTGCGAGGAGCAGCTGAGGGAGCTGGGGGTGTCCAGCCTGGAGGAGAGGAGGCTGAGGGGAGACCTTCTGGCTCTCTCCAGCTCCCTGAAAGGAGGGGGGATCTGGGGGGTTTGGTCGCTTCTCCCAAGTCACAGGCGATGGGACAGGAGGAACCGGCCTCACGTTGTGCCAGGGGAGGGTCAGATTGGAGACCAGGAGCGATTTTTCCTCTGGAAGGGTTATTGCAGACGGGAAAGGGCTGCCCAGGGAAGGGGCTGGGGCACCATCCCTGGAGGGATTTAGAAGCCGGGTTGACACCGTGCTGAGGGACAGGGGTCAGGGAGGATTCTTATCGGAGTTCGGCTGATGGTTGGAGCAGACGATCTTAAAGGTCCCCTCCAACCCAGACAGCTCTACAACTCTATGAGTCTGTGACTCTTTCCCTGCCCTCCTGTGACAGTACATACTGAGCCATCAGCAAAAGAAGAGGGGACAAATTGCCTTCCTACTTTACAGGTGTGACGCCATCCCGGTGGGAAAATTCAGCCCTTCCGTTTCTCAGAAGCCTGCTTTCAGCTGCAATCTGAAAAGCTGAATTGCCCCGCTGGGTGGGCTGTGCTGGAGAAGGGATGGGAATGTCTAAAACATTTTAAAGGACAATAAAAAACTTTAAAGGGAAATAAACAGTGGTTTGAATATTTGTCAGAACAAAGCACAGGAGGAATTTCAGAATAAACAGAAGAGAGAAGTGGTTTTCTAACCAAAGCAAATGCTTATTATAAGGAAATAAACACAAGTGGGGTGGGTTTATCAGTGTGCTTAGGGGACTTCTCCCCTTTTATATCTGACTTTGTGTTTGCTTTGACTCAGCGGACAACAGAAGGCAGCTGCCTGTATCACCGATTCTGCTCCAGGGTTACGGCACCGCACAGAACGCTCTCCAAACGGGACTAAAATCTGCAGAAGATGACAGCGTGGCTCAGGCGGATTCACCAGGCAGCTGAAAGGAGCCATCAGTACAGAAAGACTGGAAAGATTTTCAAGTTCAAATCCACCCAAAAATGTCAAAAATATCGAGACACATCAGCTGTGTCTAGTAAATCCAAATGAAAGTCTTTGTTTTGGTGCCATCAGTGCCTCTAGTTACAGTGTCATAAAAACCCACAAACCCACAAATTCATGGGAGCTTTGGAAACAAGTGATGCTGCCCCTGGGGCTGCCATCAAGGCGCTGGCGGTGGCTGTGCTGAGGCAAGCTGTGAGCTCTGCCCCGTGGATGCAGCTCTCCACACCCTGACAGCAGGTCTAGGTGGAGAAGGAGAGGGGACAGAGACCAGCGTGTCTGAGAAGAGATGGCAATGGGGTCAGTTTGTGGCTCCCGTGCAGCTCTCTCCGTCAGCGGTTGAGCCGGTGCCATCTCCACAGCACCGCTCAATTGTCTTTGTGGCTGGTTTCCCCCACGTTGTGAAGGAACAGATGAAGAACCAACATGTGATCCATTCACATGGATCAGATCTTTAGGACAGAGGAAGAATCCCAACTTCTCTCAGGTTTTGAGCTAGAAGAACCCAAGGTGTTGGGTTCTTCCAACACACCCAGAGGGGTTGCCTGGGGAGCCTGACAGAGAAAGGACCTGGAAGAGAGGAGATCCTATGGATGATCCTGGTCTAGTGGGAGATGTCCCTGCCCAGGGCATGGGGGCTGGAACTTGATCTTTAAGGTTCCTTCCAACTTCTACCCATTCTATGATTCTATGATCCTGGCTCACACAAGCACAGCCAAGACTCTGACTGTCACAGCACTGGGTCTCCCGATGACATGACTTGGTTCGATACAGCAGAGAAGTCTCTGCTCACTCTAAACCCAACTATTTTAAGATCCTGCCTGGTTTCCTTCAGAAAGAGCTCCCCTGTGGATCCTGAGCAGGCAGGGCAGAGTGCACACTGTCTCCAGAGCCTGGCAGAGCTCTCTGCACTGTTTTCACTTTGCGGAGCTGTGGGATGTGCAGGAGCGTGGCTGAAGATCCCTTGGGCACTCTGCTACCCACAGGGAGCAAGAAAGGATGGAGCAGCAGGTCTCAGCCTCCCTCCTGCTCTCCTCGACCAAGCCCCTTTGGACTGAAGGAGAATTAGAGAGGAGCGAGCAAGGCACGTGGCATGAGCAGAGGATTTGCACGTACTCTGCAAGCCGCAGGAGCACAGGGCATTAACACAGCTGAGCATGTCACCTCTTTGATTTGTTTTGAGCTCGTCACATCCGAAGAGCAACTTTATCATGCAAGAAAAAGATACCTGGCAGTTAAGATGTCTCTCCAGAGCTTTGTTACTTCAGCAGGAGCAGTAATGACTGCCCTGGGGGGCATCACAGTTTCAGGATTCCATTTTGACAAATACTGTTTGAATAGAAAATGGCAATTTGTGTGGGCTGAAAAGAGTAAATGGAGTGAGCTCCAGTGTCTGAAGCTCAGATAATGATCACACCTGCCTTTTCAGCAGCCCTTGCGGTGTGTCAGCCTCTGTGTGTACACGAAGAATGAAATGCAAATGCCTCCAGGTGGCACATCTCAATGGAGCCAACTCAGCCACTCCTGTTGTTCCCAGTTCAGCTCCTGCATTTTCTCTCTGATTCCAGAAGCTGCAGGGAACTTGTCGTTCAGGAAGAGAACCTGACTGGAACCCTGTGCTCTGAGGAAGTGCTGGTAAAGGAGGGAAAAAACCCAAATGCCACTATCGCTCTCCAAAAATCCTCAGTTCTGGAGACTGCCCCCGAAGCCATGCCCTCCTCTTCCAGATGGTGGCAAAGACGGGTGGATTATCAGGCTTCCCTGCTGTGCCAGGTCATCACTCAAAACACTGTCATCTCTGCCAGGCTCCTCTGGTTAGCGATATTCCCCCACGTCAGCATACGCCTTAATTCAGACTTCTGGGCACATCTTGTGTGAGAGAGGGCATTCAGTTTGGCATAAAACCTGTCTTCTCTCTTTTGCAGAGTTTTCTGAACATTTACAGCCAAGATCTGGTGCAGCCCAGGCCATGGAATGGGGTGAGCCCTGGCAAAGGCCAGCCACAGAGCGGGCTGCTGCAGCGAGAACCAGGAGAACATGAACACACACCTTGAAAAAGGCTGTGGCTGAATTCAAATAAAAGAGAAATAAAATTCTTCTGCTTGGGTTCTTAGAAAACAGTGTTTTCCAAAAGTGAACATATCCACTGTTTCACCACCTGGAATTTAACTGGATTTCTTAAAAAACGTGAATTCACAGCTACAGCAATTCCTCCCTTCGCTGTAGCTGTACCCCGAGCGGTAGGGGCCCCGGCTGCCAGCAGAGGATAAGCTGATAAAAACTGTATTTGAGGAAAACTTCATGGAGCTGAATTTATTTTGAAAATACTGCCAATGCCATTTGCATTATTCCTCTTTAATGTTTCTATTCCTGCTCTGAAAAACTGATGGAATAAAGATTGGAGCATGATTCAGCCGAAGCTAATAGGCTTTGCCTCTAACAGCCCTTTGCACAATTACAATTCTTGCGGTTAGAGTAAATCTGATTTTTCTTCTCATTTAAAAACTAACTTGACCAGTAAAAGTTCTCCTTTAGTTACAGTGACATTTCTTGAGCGAGGCTGTGATTCTTACATGCCGTCATCTTTGCACCACAATTTATCGATCAAGTCACCCTCCTCTCCAGGGCCACAATCGAGGGCCGGGACCCTCTGGCACCACTCGGGCAATTTCCCACCAAGGCCGTAACTTTTTCCATCAGACTTGGCTGTGTTTGGCAGGTATATGTCAGCGCCGACAATTCAGAGTAAACACTGTCCTCCACTGCTGATAAACTCTACCAGCTTTACTCTCCACTTCTCTCCACTGATTCCAAGAGGACTGGGTGATGGTGAGGAGTAAAATACAGAATATAACAAGAAGACAGAGAAAGTAAATGCAGAAAATCAGATTTGGGAGGCTGGAGCCCTAAGCAGGGGGAGATGGAGCAGCTGCACATCAGCGATGATGCGGGGACAGAGTTAGGGAGAGGGATTTTCATCAATTCTGAATTAATTGGGAGCCCTTGGAAGAGTTAGAAGGGAGAGGCGCTTTCACAGATCTGCTCACAGGAGCCTGCGTGGGTTTCCTCCCAGCCGTTTGCAGAGCTGCTGTTGACTGTTATTATTTGCTGATGCTCTCACTGCTGACTGCCAGAAGTGGAATCGGTTCTTTTCTTTAGGTGTTGAGCTGGTATCTGAACACTCAAGAGTCTTTCCAGCTCTATCAAAGTTGCAAAACATGCCACTCACTTTTAAGGTGGCTATAATCAAATACTTCTTGAAAAATAAGTGCTAATCCAAGTGGAAATTATTTAAATTAGATGGTATAAAGAATGTTTTAAAAGGCCCAGCATATAATTATCACTGGGAAATAATTGGAATGAAATTTCTTGAGCCTCAAAGGAAAAGAGATCCCCAAAATAAAGCCTGGATTGATACAGCAAACTGGACTGTCCCTAAAAACAGCTTGGAGGACCCAGATATCTGACGTTATGAACTACAAGAGTCCACTGGTGACCCAAAATATCTGCTATATTGATCAAGCCAGGATTATGGAGACTTTTTCATAAGTCCCGATGAAAACTTTGAGAGAAGATCTGGTGTCCACAATCAGCACGGTATCATAGGACCTGCTGCAGCAGAGGATGATGCTGCAACACCAAAAGGGACTGATCGCTCTTCCTCTCCCCATCTTGCTCCCGGAACACACAAGATTTGGCAGCTGAAATGTTCCCACCTTTGCAGTTTTCAAACCAGCTTCTCAGCTATACTCCACGGAACAAGATCACTTTTGGTCCATTAAAGGAATTTTTGCTGCCTTTGTGTCTTTTTTTGGGATCCCTTCCCAGATTATTCATCCTTTTAATAACATATTTGGACAAATCTTGGCCATTTGGGAAATTTCAACCAGCTCTCCTCGGGAATGCATCTCCTACAAATCCATCCCTCCTGGATCTGCAGGATGTTTAAGACCTGACCCTATCCTGCTGTCACCGGGGCAGTGACAAGGGGTATTTCATGGTATTTCAGCCACATTTAGTTAATATTAAAACGTGCTGTGGTAATTGCAAGATCTCAAACGCATTTGCAGAAGCCATGCTACAAGAGAAAGCCCCACGTACACAATGTGTCGTCCAAGTCACTCTTCCCCTTCATCACCCCTTTTAATTGGATGGTGCAACTGAATTGTCTTTCCACGTTTGCTGAAGAGGTTAGAAACGAAGCTCAAAACCAAACACAAAAATTACACAGAACTATCATTGTGTTCCAACATGAGAGAGGAAATCAAGAGCCAAATTCTGTGTCCTTAATTCACCTTTCTGTGCCTTCTGTAGCTGCTCTTGCACCATCAGATGTTATTAACACCACTTCAGGAGACCTCCCACTGCTTTTTGCTGGCCCTTTTGGTTGAGTGGGGTCTGTGTGACTGGAACGGCTGCCTGCAAAGGCAACAGCCACAAACTTGTCAAGAACGGTGTCTGAAACATCTGGCTTTGCAACAGCAGCCCGGTTTCCAAATGCAAGGGAATCTAAAGGGTAAAGCTCGAGAGAAAATCTAGAAAAGGCCATAAGTGATGCAAATTGTTATGGTCCATGCGAGAAAGATGTCATGGTATAAAAACTTTGCTGAGTACTTAATGGGACAGCAAATTTCCCGTGCTGAATGGTATTAGATGGAAACATAAACAATCCTGAATCTTTCTAAAACGTTGCATTTGGTAAACTCTGCTTTTCTGAAGGAGATGGGCGCAGTCGCAGAGCCACACCTTTGGCCAGGGCCCGCGGGGTGTCCCAACGCCGCATGCGCTCAAACCCACCGGGCAGCACCACGCGTGGGCTGGGCACCACAGGGAAACGGGGACGGGACTGCAGTAAACCTGCAGGAGGGGCACGCTGGCACAGCCCCCTGCTCCTTCCCAGTGGTGGCATGGGTTTGAATTTTGGCACCAGACTTCAGAAATAAAAGCTCAAGGAGCATTATGAAGTACTTCTCTTTGCCTTTTAGAAGCAGCTTCGATATCCCCAATCCCAGCATCCCTTTTGAAGGGACAGCAGCATCAAGCGATCCCTCTGTGCTGAAGTGAGGAGGGACAAAAGCCCTTGGGTTTTGATACGCCGCAGAGCAAAACCCAACTGCGTTATTAATGGCTCCGTTGACACTTTCTGGGATAAGCTTTTTCAGTTTCTTCCTCTAGTCTGAGGATTGACTGCTAGCACCCTCTGCTTGGATCCCAAACGCAATTAACATGTATTTAATGTGTGATCCTCAGAGCTCCCAAGTCAACAGCAAGAAGGATCACAGAAAACTAAGCTGCAACGACTCCAGGGTTGCAGGCACACAGAAAAAGGGAGAAAATATCCCCATGACCTTCCAGCTGAGCAGGCAAATCGATGTGTTTCCTCAAAGACTCACATGTCCTGCAGAAGTGAGAGAAGGTTCTCCAGGCTCCTTTGAGCTGCAGCCTGAAGCCAAGTTCTGCTCCTGGTTGTGGCCCCTCCCGGTCACTACAGGAGGTGGCACCGCTCCTTTGACACAAGCGAAACAAAGGTGTCATGAGACGCAAGAAACATTTTGCCTTTTGAACTTTCCAGGGTTCTTCATTAATCTGTATTTCATAACCACAACCGTTCGCTGCAAGTTTGGGGAATACAGAGGGAAAAAAAGCCCATGGCTTAGTGCATTTTAGGAAAAATGTCTGACTCACAGAAGTGCCAAATCAGTTGGATATCACAAAATTCAGACTTTTCATCTGCTTCTGGTATTTATGTACACTGGGAACCTGAAGGCTGAAGCCACACTGCCTGGCACACTGTCTGCATCCCTCATCATGGGAACAAGAGGCCCCCTCTCTTCTGAGAGAGCTTTTGGAAAGAGAGATCAGTTATTCTTGGGTTTTAATTATTGTCATAAAGAGCTTTCCCACTGCTTGGTTAGAGCAGCAAAGAAAAGAAGAGGTAAAAAGCTTTTGAGGCATCTCAGAGGAAAAAAGCAAAGGTGTGCTGATGCGTGATAAGGATTATTCTCAAAAGCAGCTCTGCTGTTNGGGAAACGGGGACGGGACTGCAGTAAACCTGCAGGAGGGGCACGCTGGCACAGCCCCCTGCTCCTTCCCAGTGGTGGCATGGGTTTGAATTTTGGCACCAGACTTCAGAAATAAAAGCTCAAGGAGCATTATGAAGTACTTCTCTTTGCCTTTTAGAAGCAGCTTCGATATCCCCAATCCCAGCATCCCTTTTGAAGGGACAGCAGCATCAAGCGATCCCTCTGTGCTGAAGTGAGGAGGGACAAAAGCCCTTGGGTTTTGATACGCCGCAGAGCAAAACCCAACTGCGTTATTAATGGCTCCGTTGACACTTTCTGGGATAAGCTTTTTCAGTTTCTTCCTCTAGTCTGAGGATTGACTGCCAGCACCCTCTGCTTGGATCCCAAAGGGAAAAACGCAATTAACGTGTATTTAATGTGTGATCCTCAGAGCTCCCAAGTCAACAGCAAGAAGGATCACAGAAAACTAAGCTGCAACGACTCCAGGGTTGCAGGCACACAGAAAAAGGGAGAAAATATCCCCATGACCTTCCAGCTGAGCAGGCAAATCGATGTGTTTCCTCAAAGACTCACATGTCCTGCAGAAGTGAGAGAAGGTTCTCCAGGCTCCTTTGAGCTGCAGCCTGAAGCCAAGTTCTGCTCCTGGTTGTGGCCCCTCCCGGTCACTACAGGAGGTGGCACCGCTCCTTTGACACAAGCGAAACAAAGGTGTCATGAGACGCAAGAAACATTTTGCCTTTTGAACTTTCCAGGGTTCTTCATTAATCTGTATTTCATAACCACAACCGTTCGCTGCAAGTTTGGGGAATACAGAGGGAAAAAAAGCCCATGGCTTAGTGCATTTTAGGAAAAATGTCTGACTCACAGAAGTGCCAAATCAGTTGGATATCACAAAATTCAGACTTTTCATCTGCTTCTGGTATTTATGTACACTGGGAACCTGAAGGCTGAAGCCACACTGCCTGGCACACTGTCTGCATCCCTCATCATGGGAACAAGAGGCCCCCTCTCTTCTGAGAGAGCTTTTGGAAAGAGAGATCAGTTATTCTTGGGTTTTAATTATTGTCATAAAGAGCTTTCCCACTGCTTGGTTAGAGCAGCAAAGAAAAGAAGAGGTAAAAAGCTTTTGAGGCATCTCAGAGGAAAAAAGCAAAGGTGTGCTGATGCGTGATAAGGATTATTCTCAAAAGCAGCTCTGCTGTTTCGCCTTCCAGACGATGCAGAGATGGTTGTGAAATGCATCAGCATGTTCTGTCTCTACGTGCCATTGCAAAGACTGCTCTAGAGATTAAAAAGTGCCTCGTATTTTTAGTCTGTGGGCTGTACAGAGCTGGCTCTGGCACTCCAGGTGTTTGAGCAAGGAGTAATTTACTCTGTTGGTGTTGCCACGTGGTGCCTTTAAAGGAGTTTGTGAGCACAGCGGGAGGCAGATGCCATCCAGACAATCCACTGGGGAAGAAAAGTAAAATTTAGCTGCTGTTGAATAGAAGGAGTTCTAAAGTCGATGCAAAACTTACATTATAAAGATCTTTAAGACAATTTTCACATTGGACTAATGAGAGAACAGCACAGAAAGGATATGGAGCTGTTGGAGCGGGGCCTGAGGAGGCCATGGAGATGCTGGGAGGGCTGGAGCCCCTCTGCTGTGGGGACAGGCTGAGAGAGTTGGGGGGGCTCAGTCTGGAGAAGGGAAGGCTGGAGGGAGACTTTGGAGCCCCTTCCAGTCCCTAAAGGGGTTCCAGGAGAGCTGAGAAGGGACTCTGGATCAAGGTGGGGAGCCCTGGAACGAGGGGTNTGGGGGGGCTTTAAGGTCCCTTTCAACCCAAACCATTCTACGATTCTACGAGTTTTGCAATAATTGACATGGTCCATCAACATGTCCATCCGGCAGCCGTCCTGCTGCCCCTGGGCTTGCAAGTTCATTCCTGGTTTCTGCTGCAGTAAAACTGCCCAGAGAAACTTCACCACCCTTTGTGACTTATGAGCCTCCATGAAAACACTCTGCCTACACGCTGTGTCTGAGCATTTCTGCAACATTCAAATGTTAATGCAAGATGTAATCTACAACATCCCTTTTGAACAAACAGCAGTGAATCTAATACACTACAGCTCAATTACTGCCTTGGTCTCTGTAACAGGTGCTGTCAAATAAATCTACTGAACAAATCAGCCCCATTGTAACCACTAGGGAAGCTTTTGTAACTGCATTTGCTGAGTGGGAGGACCTTTTTTCTCTCATTTTACTGACAAGTCAGATAAAAACATACTAATTAAGAGAGACGTGCAACAAATGCCTTGGAGGTGAACTCCTGTTTGTACCGAGGTCTCTTAGCCCTCCACTCCTTTGAGGGTTCTGATGTTACTGCAGCAGTCCAGTTTTCATCATGGACAGACTAGGAGATGCCTAAAATACCACGGCTGCCTGCATAATACCTGCACCTGGAGCACTTTTGCACCATTTATGCTTTATTATTCTATCACAGCCTGTCCTTTCTTATTCCTGTGAGGAGACTCACTGGGACTTCCAGCAAGGGCATCTGCAGGGATGCCTTGCCATCAACCAGGGGCTTGTCCCATTATAGAAACTACCTCTCTCCCTATTTTTATTATGCTACTGCACTCTATTTGCAGCAAAATCCAATCCAATCTTTGCTTTCTTTTCACTTTAAAAAATATTGCCCCTGAATATTTCCTTCCCCATTCTTGCTCCTTTCATTGTTAAAATGTTCATCAGAATGCATTCTATTTCTTTTCATAAAGCTCCATGGTCTGGAAAATGGATCAAGAGAATGACACCTACTTAATACAGGTTTTTCCCCCCGCGGGAGTTGCTTCTCTCCCCCGCCCCCCCAACGCACTGCAGTAAGATTAAGCAAGTGAAAGTGTCAGCTCTTCCCGATCTCCCAGAGAACAGTGCTGGGATTGTCTGTTGGCATCCGGCAGCACGGACACAGATGCCCGACAAGAGCAGATTAGCAGATAGTGACTCTGCAACCACTAAGCGTTTAACTGAAATGAGCCAGGCAGGAGAAAGCCCTGCAGGACTCCAGGGGGGTTCACCGTTCAGGAAGCAGAAGGGCAACAGAAAGAGGGTCTCCGAAAGGAATCAATGAGAGGAGAGTAACATGGACTGAACTGACAGAAAAACCCAGCCCAGTGCCACCACTGCTTGATGTCTTTGGCCATTTTCTTTTTTGTGCCCACAACAGATGTCACTGCTCACACTCTCATTGGGGAGAGTGAAAAGGTGGATGTGGCAGTATGTGGAAATGCTACCCAAGGCAGCCAGTAAGATGGGAAGATATAAGAAGAGCTGCTGACCCATGTTTAAAAGCCTCTGCTACGGCACTTCCTTCTGGGAAGCCTACCTTTTGTTCTACAATGTCTCTAATTTATCTGCAGAGCATCAAGCTCTGTGTTTGCTGGCAAGGGCTGCGGAGAGCTCAGTTATAATGAATGAAACAAGCTGGTAACAGTTGGGTATTTATAGGCTCAGTGGGCTGGTGCTCCAAAAAATAAAATAAAATAAAATAAATAATCTGAAAGCACTTAAAAGGGTCTTTGGCTCTGGAGCAACATTGACAATCCCTGCCAAGCTTGTGGGGGCACTCAGGAGGAGTCACAGCAGGAAAAGTCACCATGAAAGTATCCTGAGCTCTGTGCTCAGCATCTTCCAGTCCAGTTTGCAGAGAGAAAAAAATGAGTTACAACATTAAAATATGGAAAATCAAGATGGTATGTGCAAGATCACAGTGACTATGACCACACAGGCTAAGTTATGCATCATTTTCTGTGGAAGAGCTCACTCATGAGTAAAGACAAGGTGATGGGATCATTAGTTTAGGGTAATTGAGTTGAAAATTGCTAGACATGTAATACAGTGGCTCATCATTAATCCCACCACATAGCTTTGAGGAAACAATGTCTACCAGATATCTACCAGTTCAGGTGAATCTCTTCCTCCTTCCTGGAGAATCTACACTCCAAAACTTGTTCAACACATTCATCAATGACCTGGACAAGGGGACCGAGTGTCCTCTTGGCAAGTTGGCTGATGATACCAAACTGGGAGGGCTGGCTGACACTGCCAAGGGCTGTGCCACCATCCAGCGTGACCTGCACAGGCTGGAGAGCTGGGCTGAGAAAAAACTCATGAGGTTCAACAAGAGCAAGTGTAGGGTCCTGCACTCGGGGAGGAAGAATTCGGGCACCGATATAGGTTGGGGGTGGAGCTGCTGGAAAGCACTTCTGCAGAGAAGGATCCGGGCGTCCTGGCAGATGGGCAACTCTCCATGAGCCAGCAACGTGCCCTTGTCGCCAAGAGGCCAGTGGAACCCTGGGCTGCGTAGTGAAGAGTGTGGCCAGTAGGACCCGTGGGAGGTCATTCTCCCCCTCTGCTCTGCACTGGGGAGGCCACCACTGGAATCCTGTGTCCAGCTCTGGGCTCCCCAGTTCAAGGGAGACTGGGAACTACTGGAGAGGGTCCCACATAGAGCAACCAAGATGCTGGAGGGATTGGAGCATCTCCCTGAGGAGGAAAGGCTGAGAGAGCTGGGACTCTGGAGCCTGGAGAAGAGAAGGCTGAGGGGAGACCTTCTTCATGCTCCCAAGGATCTGAAGGGTGGGCTGAAGGAGGATGGA
>VZRU01019883.1:15085-31653 GCA_013398155.1 Pedionomus torquatus | reverse complement strand
GGAGACCTTCAAGTCCCCCCTGGATGCAGCCCTGAGGGATGTGCTCTGGGCAGCCCTGCTTTGGCAGGGGAGTTGGACGGGATCATCTCGAGAGGTCCCTTCCAACTGTGACAATTCTGTGATTCCGTGAAAGCTGCAGGAGCCTGGGTCTGGACCTAATAAACCAGGTTCCAGTATCACAGAGCTGCTGTAATTACAAACTGGTTCCTGCTCCATGGCATCAATGCAGCCCCGGTGACCAAGGTGCATGGCCCGTCACCTTGCCTCTCCATGAAACTCAGCAGTGTTGAAGGCTCCAACAAGATAAGATTGTGCGTTGCACCAGCTCCACAGTTGTGTTTTTGAGCTCCATTTTTCCCATCAGATTTTGCCTACTTGTTGATCCAGGGCATCCAAGACAGCAAGGTCTTTCTTGGAGCATTTGCTGTCTCTAGTGTGAGGTATTTCAGAATGAACAAAACCCCAAACATATCCAACAACAGAGGCAAATTCTCATTATTTTGCTCAATACAGAGCACCAGCTGGGCCAACAAAATCTATACTGAGGTCTAGATGAGAGTTATCACAACGAACGGGAAGAAGGACAGTGTCCCATCCCTGGGGGTGTTTGAGGCCAGGTTGAGTGGGGCAGGACTGGATGGGCTTTAAGGTCCCTTCCAACCCAAACCACTCTATGATTTTATGATACATAGAGGTGCTCTCTTCAGTGTCCCGTCTCCCCCTGATCAGTGAGTGTGAGGTTACAGTGCTGCAAGAAGACAGATGGAAAAACCTAGAATAATAGAAGTCTACTTACTACAGAGGAAAGGTCCATGTTTACCATCCTCCTGTCATCCAGGTCCACTGGCTGGAGGCCTGCAACGTTGATCTGGACAGAGGAGGTTCTGTACACAAAGCCCAGCAGCCAGTCACCCCTAGAAGCAGAACAGAAGAGGAGTGTGAATAAATCCTGTTGCCAAACCATTGCAGCATGTGACTGCTCCAACCACGAGAAGAGCAAAAGGGCCGGGATGCACGGGGATGTTTGGACCAAGACCTGCTGCAGCTTCGTCTGAGGCAGGAACTGGAGCAGTTGGGCAGGTTCCGGGGACACAGCAGCATAAGTCTTAATTTAATCCTGATTCACAGCTGTAGCCTCATTTTATGCTGTGCGTTTAAGAATCTGACCCTTCTATTTATTTCTGTATTTGCTTAGAGATCGCAGCATATTCACATATTTAATCTTTTTAATGTACTAATAGGTAGACATTCTCCAGCCTGTAGACAGCTGTAAACGTGATGAGACCTGCAATACCTCACATAAATATCAGCTGTGCAGCTCCCCAGAGTGCTCCTGATATCTAGGTACTGTATAAATATATGTTCTCAATGACAAATCTAGGAAGAGTTTGTTCCCACTGGAAGGTATTACCATAAGTCACTGTAACAGTTTCAGGGTAGACTATGGCATGATGAGAGAAGGCACTGTGTCCTTTGGAAATACATAATATCTTCTCCTGGGCTTAGCAACAGCATAAAACCCAAGCACTTGGAGGTCACTACAGAGTGGATTAAAGTTGGATGCAAGTGGTATTTGTCCTCTGCGATGGCAGCAGGTGATGTGCCCCTGCACAGGTGCCCGTTTCTGGCTGCTCCTGCTCCAAAATGGTCTGTACTGCAAGCTTTAAGCCTATGCAGAGCTCTGCAAAATCTTTGTGAGGCATCCACACTCCTCAGGTGTAGATTCTTTCAAAAGCTGAGCCAGTCTAACTAATTTGGGAATGGTTTCCCAGCAGGAATTTGTACCCCGACTGTGAAATCAGATGGGACAGCTCTGACAGCTGGCTTTCGCTCTCCCCATCCCTTCAGACTTCAAGGCTGAAGGAGACAAGCTACAGTGGATTGAAGCTCAACAAATTGGGACCAAATCTGATCTTGCAGAGTTTTATTCAATGTAATTCATCTGACCTAAATGGAGTCACTCCTGAAGTGACAGAACGAGGCCACAGTTTGTATAAGGGAGAGACCAGAGAAAAGAGAATCAGGTGGGGTGTTACCACAAAGCGTTTGTATAATCCTTCTCTCATGTCTGATACCCTCACAGAAATTCTCCCTATCTCTGAGTTACCCCCTCTACTGCCCCTTGTACTGAGTGACCCTCAAATTCAGAATTGGAAAGAACCAGCATAGTGGAATATTTTCTGCTTGTCTCCTCGACTCCTTCATATTTGTGAGCACCAACCTACAATTTCTACATCTTTTGTCATTTAACATTCAAGGCACGGGCTTGCCAAGGCAGAGACACAGAGGGATAAACACACGTACCATTTTATCCCAACAGCACACGCAGGCTTTGAAACTATAACAAGATCAGCGTTGGGCTTTTTTTATATGCTAGGAAATGAATACACTGAGACCGTTTGCAGTGAAATTGCTTTTTGTGTAACGCAGGGAGGAATGGTACTTGCCAGGGCAGATTCGGTTACACCCAACAACCGCTGTCATTTACGGGCTCTGGCAGGAACTCACAAGCGCTCCCAAAGAGGCAGCAACTGCTTTTTCTTTATGTCACATGAAGCAATAGTGTAACGGGTGTGCACATCCAGCATCCATAAAACCTCCCGTGACCCAAAAAGGACAAAAGCACTGATTCTTGTCCTAACTGACAGATGGGATTAATAATTTGTTGTTTCAACCCTGAATGCTTTTAATTCTTTGTAAATTAATATATATGTGTGATGCACAGTAATAGGACTCTTCCTCACCTCATAGGTACATATCTCTGTATGGAAAATATCAACAGCATTTTCAACCGTCCCTGATCTGAGAGCTCGTGGCTTTATAACCTGTCCTGACTTGCAGTTACCTGCCCTTTGCTGATCTTCCTGCCCAGTTATTTCTCAATTTATTTTCCCATGCTCTTAGTCTTCCCTGCTTCATTCCTTCACTTCAATTTCCTCTCTTCTAATTGTGCTGGTAAGCAGTGTTCTTGTCACAATTATCTTCCAATACACAGTCATTAGATTTGATACTGTCACTTGAATCTGTAATAGCTTTCATAAGATTGCTGCAGCTGTTTTGTCCCTCTCAGCCTCCTTCTTCTCACCCAGCAGTTCTCCCAACTCTGCAACACAGTTGCCTGCGCAGTTTTGGAAGGCTGCTATTTGGTTTCAAGGTAACCTCTATTTTTTCACGTCCTTAGTAAATTTGGTACAGCTATTCTAGCTATACTTCCTTTGTAAGTAAAGTACCTTGTTCAAGTGGACTATCTTGATGAGAAACTAAGCCCAGACCTAAAAAAATCTTCAATTTGTCTGAACTCCTCCTCTTCCATTGCAGTTTTAACATCTCGTCCCCTACAAGCAGCCCCTAGTGAACTGCATCTTGAAGCTTTGATAGATTTTAATTCAAGTTCTTTAACCATCAGTGAACTTGACAGCCGTATTTATAGTCCTTTGCACAAAGCTGACATTTAAAGGGGCCTTAGAATGTGTCAAATTAGAATGTTCATAAACACACTGACCCAGCTTTAAGCTGCCAGAGTGATACAACAATCCACTGTATGAACAGGACTCGGCACCTCAGGCTTCCAGCATAACTATGCATCGCAAACAGCCCAGAGCAGGAGACAGGACAGCCTTCAACTGCCTCCTGACGACTGTCATCTCCAATTATTCCAAGGGAGAGGCCTCTGGAGGGAAGAGGCTCTGGCACTGCTGCACCAACGTGCCCACCAGCTGAACAAATATTCCCTTACACAATGTTTAAAAGGGATAAATGTACAAAGTCATTCCAAAGTGACATGAGGGTAATGAAGCAGGAGACTGAGCACATACAGACCTGCAGTAACCATTTATGATCCTGCCCGACACCACTTTTGTGAAAGCTTTCCAGTACTTGGCTTCTCCTTCCACCGGAGCTCCCAGTAAGACCACGTCTTCAATGATCCCTTGAGAGTCTATTAAGATGAAAGCAGAAAAGCTCAGATTTAGAAGAAGACAATGTAGAAGAGGGAGAAATGGCCTTTGAACACAAAGATGTGGTTCAAGCAGCAAAAAAACCCCAATATTCTTATTGATCTGGGTTTGCAGAGAACAGAACACTTTGAAACAAATGGAAAGGGCTGCTGCAAATGTCATACATTAAGCACAATAAACTCTTCCCGTAACTGAAGTAATAAAACCCATGATCTGTACATGCAACAGAACCCGCCCAGATTCTTCATATTGATTGTAAACGAGCAACAAATGCGGCATTTGCCAACACAAAGTGATAATCTATCAAACTGGTTTGATTTTCTTGAAGGGTACTTGAACCTGAATGCCCAGGGCACAGTTTGCAGAAGGGAATGTTGACTTCTAAGCGTAATAAATCTCCCTGTCTTTTCAGACAGCTGCAGCTGGGAAATTTCAGTAGAAATAACAATTGAATGAGAAATATTGGGCAGCTCTGCTACTCTCCTAAGCTCTTAAACAATATATTAACATAGGTGCTCGCAAGACGTGAGCTTTTCCGGCATTTGCAGTTTGTAAAATAATATGCTGAAGTTTACATGGAAGCGAAAGTGAGCATGACTGCATTTCACCTCAAGTTAGATGGAGAGGTGCTGCCTGGCTCCACTGGTTACATGTAAATCCCTCGGTTTCCTTTTGCTCATAGCAGCAAAAGGCCTGGAGCTGCCAGCAGTGCCTGCATCCTTCCCTGAAGCGTAAATCCCAGTGCCTGCCAGCAACCCCAAAGAGCCCTCATGGTATTATTTCTTATTGCAAAGCAAATTTTATACCAATCAAGAGAACAGCAAAGAGCAATTCAATTTTGTTAGTGTAATCTGTGAGCAATAAAGTCCTGTTCCCATAATCACAGGCAATGAAAAAGCAACTCAGCGCCTTGCTAACGAGGAGCTCGTTCCAACCACGGTCACAGCGTGAGCCAACTGAATAAACAAACAGCTAATTCATCAGGATCCTGAACATTTGAGCAAGGTATTGGAAGCTTTTGTTTCTCCAGTCCGTTGTACAGCTCAGTTCTTGCTCAGAACAAAAATGCTCAGACTTGGCTGAAAAAAATAGT
This sequence comes from Pedionomus torquatus, assembly GCA_013398155.1. Taxonomy (NCBI): domain Eukaryota; kingdom Metazoa; phylum Chordata; class Aves; order Charadriiformes; family Pedionomidae; genus Pedionomus; species Pedionomus torquatus. The sequence continues at coordinate 26,604 of VZRU01019883.1, read as the reverse complement.
CATTTTCTTCAGATGCTGACAGAGGGGGATGGAAACCTGAGAGCAGATTGATGGCCTACGTAGTCGCTGACACTCTAGATAAATTAAATGTATTTCACAGTTTGCAATTCTTTTAGATGATGAAGAATCATAAAGTCTGCACAGCAGAAAAATTATAAAAATAGATATAAATTCATTAGTTTACACTTCTTATTTACTGAAAAGTACGGGAGCTGTGCTGAAGAAATCAGATAAATCTTCCCACGTAGCAACGTGTCTCTCAGGGCTCATGACTATATCTTCTGCTATAATGTCGTTTTCTAGAAAGCTACTAAGCTCTGGCTTCCAAAGCCATTTGTGATGAAGTATCCCAAAAGGTTATTTAATTGCTTTGCAGAAGAGTATTTGCTTTTAACAGCATCTGAGCTGCTGCCAAGGTATTTCACCGGATAATGCATGATTAGTTATTCGTCTCAGAAATGCCATTGGCATCTGGATACAAAAGGTCTGCACAACTGGGCCTTGCATTCTTTGGTGTGAGACAAGTCCAAACCCAAATCAGCCTCAGATGTCCCAGGTCCCAGCTCGGTTCCTTCTGTGGCTTGCACTGGAATGTGCCTGTGAAGAACGCCTTGGCAATCTGTGATGAACATGCTGCTTTGCATCTAGCAAACAGCTCAGCTTTCATAATTCAATTAAGGAACTGAAAAATTAGCGTACAGTGGGGAGCTGCCATGATACATAATTAGGATGCTTAGGTTTCCTTAGAATGGCAGCCAGCCTTAAAGACCCCTAACAATTTCCTTTCACGTATTACTTAGCTTCGGTCCCACGTTATTCTAGCGAGAGACTGCAGACCGTTAAATAAAAGCCTGAAAATATCCCAGCCCCTGGCATTCTCAGGACACAAAAAAAGTAGATCTAGGGCCAGATTAGGATCTGGGCTCTGGCTTCAGTGTAACTAGTGTAACTTCATGAGAATCATTCTGGATTTGATTAGATTTATTTTGGGAAGAGAATTCCTGGATTTGAGGACTTCCATCTTCAACCAGAAGTGAAGTTCTGGTACACAGCTGTCCACAGGACAAATCCCAACTTCTCCCTCCTCACTTGACTCTATTCCTACCTTCTTGGAGTTTCCTGAACACTTTCCTTTATAAAGCTCCGTATTTATTAGCAACTCTCTGTGAGGCTGAACAGTTAATGAAGTAAATCAGCTACAAAGGGGGGGAGGCAGGCTGCACGCACACACTCACTACTGACTCAACTCCAAGATGCAATTTACATCAACTGATCATCATGATTTTATTCTTTTTCTAAATTAAAAATAGAATCTATTAATAAACAGAACCACAACGGGTAATAAATTGACAGATGGTTTTATACTTGACTTTGGGGGAAAATTACCATGAAAATAGCAGATGACAGTGGCATTTCAGTGACTTAAATGGAAAGGAGGACTCAGGGAAGCAGATACAATAGCTACAGAGAGCTTCCAATAAAGGCAAAGTGTCCTCTCCAAGATCCCAGGGGCGTGTGGGCAGCTCGCAGACGGATCCAGCCATCAAATGTCACAAAATGTCACGCTGTTGTTTACAGGCTGGAGACCAAACTGACACACAGGAGCACCTTGAGTCAAGACAGCAGATTTAATCCACTGAACTGACTGAAACAACAGAAGAATTTGGCTCCAAATGCATTTCAAAACCTTTTTTTTTTTTTTTTCCCCTAATGTTTCTGTCCTATCCTAAGACTTAACCACTATCCTGGAAGAATTCTTCCTCTTGTAAGAAAAACTGCTTTACCAGCAGTAAGGAAAATAAAGGAGAAAAAGTTGAGAAGGAGAGCTTTACCTTTTTCTTGAGCCATCTCCTGCAGGCAGAAGTAAATGACTCTTGCACCCAGACTGAAGCCAATCAGTGTGACAGGTCGCTTGCCCTAAGGCAGAAGGAAAGGAGAAAACGCCATCAGATACTGTTCTGGGCCTAGAAAGGATTCCCCAAGCGCTTGTATGTAAAGCACTTCCTCTTGTGCATGATCTTTGAGCAATTTGGTTGATTTGGAAGGGATTATGTATCCTCAAAGTTATGCACAGCTCAACACTGAGAATTCTGCGTATCTGAGTATTTTTTGACATTCAGAAAACCAATCACAAGTATCTAACAGTCGGAAGTTACAACAAAGCAGAGGTTTCAAACAGAAAGAAAACAGACTCTGTCATTGTTTTGAAATTTCCAGATGAAAGCCTAGTGCAAGAAGCAAAATTTTCCTAGAAATGTTTCAATAAACAGAAGCAGCAGCCATAACACAAAAATGTCAACCACTTCTAGACGTAAGGCTGAACAGCAGCGGTGCGGTGTGGCTGCTACAGAAAGTGATGGGGCTTTTATTTTGAGCAGCCTAATAAGATTTTCTGTAAGATCAAAGGAAGCCTAATCTCAATGGCAATGAAAACGGTCTTTGCATTAAGCAGGGAGCAGGTGTGCCCATGGACTCCCCAGACATCGCACTAACCAGGGTTAGACGCTCCAGCACATCGGAATGTGTGTTTTTACAATGGCAAAGGCTTAAAAGGCAAGTAACAAATGCTCCCAAGCAAAACAAAGGGCTTGTATGAAATAAAGTTTATTGCCTTCCCTGGGATTGTATTTTTGCAAGAAATCAAGTTCATTTCTCTGCTCTGCTGTTTCACATTACGACCCGCAGCTCTGGGGCCATGGTTCCCAAAGGGTTTCTCAATAATAGAGAGAGGAGGAGGCTGTGAGCTGAACACATGCAGAAATCAGGCTCCCTCCATGCCCGGGACAGCCCAGCACATACTGCCAGGCTTTCAAGGGCAGAAGTGTCTTTTGCAAGCCTTCTCAGGGAAGCTTAATAATTTTTGTAACTTCTTGCAGGTACCAGCCCATTCCACTTCTCTGCAGGCAAAAATATGGTTCATGGTGCATCCACTGCTGCAGAGTCTTCTCTTCCATTGTTTTGCTGATGCCCCTTCATTACCAGTAAGTATTTTTAATACTCGGTATTCTCTGCTTTCAGATTTCCACTAGGTGAGTTGGCCTGGCTGTGACCTGGTCAAGCTACTTGTCATTTATGACCTGGATCTATTCTACATTTACAAAAACTTTAGGTAAAATGAAACGAATCTCAGCAAGAATTCCCTTATTCTCTTGGAACTTCCTATTTTTCCTCAATGAACCAGGGATGTGCTGGTCACCTTCTTGCATCATTTTTTTAATTTTGCAGTCTATAATTAATTTTCTTCTCCCTGGAAAGATCCCACTTAATAGCTAACTGGCATAACTATAAAACTTAACCTCCATGGGCCAGCTCCCTCCCAGACTTTATTCCTGGATAATTTCTAGCCGATTACCTGCTGTCGACTGAGCAGGATATGTGCGAGGTGTTTGCCGACTTCAGCAGACCGATGGAGACACACTCCCCAGGGGTTGTCAATGACACTGGCAACGGTCAAAAGGGATGTTGGCCAAGTCAAGGCCGTTACAATACCTGCAACACAAAGCAAACAGCACGGCAGGGTCACAAATCTGGGCTGCTCTTAGGGAACACTGAAAGTAAAATGGTTCTCTGAAGTTAAAAGCTAAACCCAGGACCTTTTGTCATTTCCAGTTCTTCTTTCTCAAGAGCTGATCTGAGAAGTGTTTTGCTAGACTAAAGATAAGAAAGAATCTGATGTTCTGATAGGGAAGCAAACAGAAGCTATACATAAATGTAACCTGCACGTTGGAAAGGTTTCCGTAAAGAAGTAAACCACAGTGTAATAACATAGAGAAATAAACACGGTCACGCATGAAGGGAGGGAGTTTTCAGCTGTAATTCTGAAAGAACGAGTCAAAGACAAAAGAGGCAGAGCAACCCAGGAAAGAAAATTACAGGTGTGGCAGAGAAGGTTCTCAGGCCAGTTCTGCGGGACGGTGCCAGTGCTGCCGGGGGAGATACCATCTCAGAAATTTTCCTTGTTTGTGAAAGCTCCTTTAAACAGTGACATTGCACAAGAGCCACTCAAGCAACTCTGAGACCATTTAAGTTCTTACCTGACAAGACAGTGAATTTTAGGGCTTCTTGAGCCATCATATTCACAAAACCATTCAGCAGGGAATCTAAGGCGTTGCCAAGCTCCATCAAGTACTTGGATTCCCAAGCCAGGCAGTACTGCTCCCTGGACTGCAACATGCTGCTCCACGGCGCGGTGAAGCTCCCTGAGAAAGGTTGCAGAGATGGAATCCAAAGTTCAGAGAAAACACAACTCACCTTGGCAAGATGAATCCAACAAAGAATCAGAAAGAAGCATCAGAACACTGGAATATACTGGGAAAATCAGGAATCATATTTAAAAATACTGTTACATTCAGGCTCTTTGTTTCTACTATTTTACAATAAATCTGGGATTTTTAAATAGTGCCATGGCTTTAGCCATGTCTTCAGTGTGGACAAGCTCAGACTTCATGATCCATTCAATTGCCTCAGAGACTGCCAAGACAGATGGACATTCATTATGTCAGGTACCAAGGACATTTATCCTATCGTCAGACATCGGGCCTGCAGCTTCACCTTCTCATACAGACCAAAGCAGAGCTTGGAGCCTGTCCTGAGAAAGTGCTGAATGGCTGCACAGACTGTGTGCAGTGGGACCACAAAAGTGGAAAAAATGCAATCTCGTCAAAAAAATCTATCGCACAGCATCTTCGCATTTAGGTGGGCCAGTATCGCATTAATGGTTCTGTTTGAAAACAAGAAACCTGCCTTTTCACATCCAGACTGCAATTAGTTTTACTTTGCCATCTAGCCTAGGTAGCCACTTCAGTTCAATTTTTTTCCCTCCAGATGCTAATGGGAGATAATCCTGAGGGGGTAGGGGGTCCAGGAAGGCTGGACACTCTTCAAGCAGGAAATCTTAAAGGCCCAGGAGCCGGCTGTCCCCATGAGGCGCAAGATTAAAGGATGGGAAAGATGGCCAGCTGGGTTGGACAAAGAGCTCTTGATTGGACTTAGGGGAAAAAGGAGGGTTTGCCACCTCTGGCAGAAGGGACAGGCAGCTCAGGAGGTGTACAGAGATCTTGTTAGGTTATACAGAGAAAAAATTAGGAAGGCAAACCCCAGCTGGAACTCAGTCTGGCTGTTAACATAGGGGAAAACAAAACAGAGTTTTATAAATACATCAACAAAAAGAGAGTGAGGGAGAATCTCCATCCCTTACTGGATACGGGGGGAACATCGCAACCAAAGATGAGGAAAAGGCTGAGCTACTTAATGCCTTCTTTGCCTCCATCTTCAATGGCCAGCCCAGCTACTCCCAGGGTGTTCAGTCTTCTGAGCTGGAAGATCAGGATGGAGAACTGAACAACCACCCCATAATCCAGCAGGAAGTAGTTAATGATCTGCTCATGCACCCAGACATGCAGAAGTCTATGGGGCCAGATGGGATTCAACCAAGGCTACTCAGGGAGCTGGTGGGAGTGCTCACCAAGCCCCTCTCCATCATCTATCAACAATCCTGGTCAACAGGGGAGGTACCAGATGACTGGAGGGTGGTCAATGTGACACCCACCTACAAGAAGGGCCAGAAGAATGATCTGGGGAAGTACAGGCCTGCCAGCCTGACCTCGGTACGAGGAAAGATCATGGAGAGGATCATATTGAGTGAAATCTTGTGGCAAGTGCAGGGCAGCCAAGGGATCACGGCCAGCCAGCACAGGTTTATGAAAGGAAGGTCCTGCTTAACCAACTTGATCTCTTTCTATGACCATGGGATTCACCTTCTTGATGTGGGGAAGGCTGTGGATATTGTCTACCTCGACTTGGTAAGACCTTTGACAGCGTCCCAGTGTACTCTCCACTGGATAAAAACCGGCTGGATTGCCATGCCCAGAGAGTGGTGATTAATGGGGTGAAACCCAGCGGCAGCCGGTCACCAGGGCTGTCCCTCAGGGCTCAGGTTTGGGGCCAGTCCTGTTTAATATCTTTATCCATGATGTGGGTGAGGGGATCGAGCGCACCCTCAGCAAGTTTGCAGGTGACACCAAACCAGGCGGGAGTGTTGATCTGCTGGAGGGTAGGAAAGCTCTGCAGAGGGACCGGGACAGGTTGGACCCACGGGCCAAGGCCAAGGGGACGGGGTTCACTAAGGCCAAGTGCCGGGTCCTGCAGTTCGGGCACAACAACCCCTGCAGCGCCACAGGCTGGGGGCAGAGCGGCTGGAGCTGCCCACCAGGAAAGGCCCTGCTGGTGGAGAGCTGGCTGAAGGCGAGCCAGCAGGTGCCCAGGTGGCCAAGAAGGCCAACAGCACCCTGGCCCGTGTCAGGAACAGCGTGGCCAGCAGGAGCAGGGGGTGATGGTGCCTCTGTCCTGGGCACTGGGGAGGCCTCCCCTCGAGGGCTGGGTTCAGTTCTGGGCCCCTCACCACAAGAAGGACGTGGAGGGGCTGGAGCGTGTCCAGAGCAGAGCCACCAAGCTGGGGAGGGGTCTGGAGAACAAGTCCTGTGAGGAGAGGCTGAGGGAACTGGGCACGTTGGCTTTGGAGAAGAGGAGGCTGAGGGGAGACCTCCTTGCCCTCTGCAGCTCCCTGAAAGGAGGGTGCAGAGAGGTGGGGGTTGGCCTCTGCTCCCAAGGGAAGAACGACAGGAGCAGAGGGAATGGTCTGAAGCTGTGACAGGGGAGGTTTAGACTGGATATTGGGAGGAATGACTTCCCTGAGAGGGTGGTCAGGCCCTGGCAGGGCCTGCCCAGGGAGGTGGTGGAGTCCCCATCCCTGGAGGTACTGAAGAACGTGTTGATGTAGCTCTTGATGGTATGCTCTAGTGGCCGAGATTGTTGAGTTGGGTGATTTGTTTCATGGGGTTGGACGTTTTTTTTAGTTTTTTCTTTTTTTTTTTTCCTTTTTTTTTCTCTGGTGTGTATGGTTGGACTCGATGATCTCAGTGATTCCTTCCAACCATGAAGATTCTATGATTAATCAAAAGCAGTGTCTGGATGCTAGAGAGGTAGTGGATAATTTACAGTGTGCAAGTCTCATTTTGGGCTGCAAGACCAATCTAAGCCATACTCTCTCCTGTTTGCTGTGTAGCTTGTACTTGGTGGCCAGGAGGAGCCTGGCAATGCTATTAAGGCAAATGAGCTCTGAAGGCAGAGCACAAAAATTTTTGTTTGAAATTTACTCAAACCCTGTCCACACTGTTCCTTCCCCAACCAAGTGCAGGGCTGGCAGAGGCAGGTGGTGACCGAAGTGGCACAAGAGAGCCCCAGGCCAGATCACAGATATGTATGGGTAGGCAGCTAGTGGGAGCTCAGAAATCAAAAGCTAATAAATTCCATAAAAATCCAGTCCTCAGTTCCTTTGTTTTAAAGAGTCACGAAAGCGTGCAAATAGACAGAGCTGCAAGGAAGGAAACAGATGACAATCCTAGTTTGGCTTTTTTAAACGCTACAGCAGAGTGCTAGTTATGGAAGAAGAACGCGTATCATTTATCACTCCCTTTTAAGGGCAAAGAGACACAAAAAGGTTCCTGAAGGGACACGCTTGTCTCTGTCAGGGTTCCTGGGAGCCCTCCAACCCCAAGGATTCGGACCCCTTGGCAAGCAGACAATGAGAAAAGCCAAAGTGCTGCACTGCAAAGTGAAAATAACCTTCCTCTGACAGCAAGCTGCAACCTAACAGCCAACAGGACGGAGACATCCTGCTGCGCTAATGGTATCTAGTGTTAATTATGATGCTTCTGAATAAATTGGCAGGTTGCTGAATCAGCAGACAGTTGACATATTTTATATGACAAGCTATACTGGAAACTAAAACACTACAGACCTTTCAAGGTTGCTGCCTGTAAATTCACCTCCTGAGTGCTGTGCTTAACAGGATTTACTTGACAGAACTTTCTTGCCAATAAACCTCATTAGCTGGCAGATATGGAGAAAAATGTCACTATTTTCTGTTAATTGCCCGAGGATGCACACAAGGTTTCAGAGATAGGTGAGACACTTTGTATTCCTGCTGGAAATCATCCACCCCAAAAAGACCTTTCGTAGCAAAACAAACAGCATTTGTTAACAGTCTGCTAGAATCGCTATTAATTCTGCTATCAGTACTACCAATTTACTGCCCTCTCTCTTTCCTCTGTTTTGATTGGGATTGCAGATTGGATTACAAAATCTTATGGTGAGAGTTGATCTATTTTAGTCAGCAGGCCATGGAAATGTGGGGAAGACACGGTGCTATGAGAGCACTGCCTGGAGTGGAACAGAGACGTGGCTCTCCAGGCTCCTCTCAGCTTCCTCGACTTGTTCTTACCGTATTTGCCAGTGCACAGCCATCCAGTAATTGCTATGGTGATATGGAGCTGTCTGCCTTCAGTAAGTGGGAGGAATTCAAACTCTTCTATGGCTCCCACACGCTTCTTCATCTTGTATCCTACACACAGCAAGGCAGAAACACAAGTCTCAAATTGCAGGGCAAGGACAGGCTGCTAACAGTAGAAATTCATAAGAAATTACTTGGGTAATTTGGATAGGGTTGGGTTTTTTTTCCTTTCCAAAACCCACAGTGAGTCTGCTCTTCACTTAGAGCTTGGTATGGAGCCAACATGACCCTTCTGAGCTTGTGTAATCTGAGGGAATCCCAGCAGAAGGCTTTTTTGCTGCAGACCAGACATCAGCTCTAACAGCCACTGCTCTCCACGGCAGCAGCTTACTAACCCAAAGCAGCAAGCTTTCATTTCCTTCATTAGCTGCATACCAAATTGGGTCATCACAGGTTACACAGTATTTAATCAGCACTGAAATAAAAAATTCACACTTGTAAGTTTGTACCTCAAATGGCTTCCCTTGCCCTTCTCAGCTGAATTAACTCATTAGCTCTGCATCTGCAGATGTGATCCTGCCCCTCAGTACCTGGGAAACATGTGGTCACTCTCTTACCAGTAAGACCAGCTCCAGCTGCTCCAAAAAGGGATGCCATGACAGCAACTCCAGCAGTTGACCCTAGAGCAGCTGCTCCGGCACTTCCAATGATAGTAGCAGCTCCTGCAGCAACCAGAGGGGCAGCCAGACCCCCCGTCAAGCCTGAAGATGCAACAAGCGACAAGTTATCATCACGTATGAAAACCAGGCAGTTGTTTCCTGGGGCTGTGTGAATACTGCTAGTGCTACTGAGCAGGTACAAACGACGGTCTTTCTTGCATCACCAATAAAGGGGCTTTCTGAGACCCTCCCCAGGCCCTGAATCTCTGCACAGATTCTTTGACTTCAGCAAAAACGAAGAATAATTTAGAAGTCAAAGGGAGACTGTGTGGTAGAGCGGAGTGAGCAACACCCTATTTGCTTAGGAAACACTGATCCAGTCTCATACTGTTCTGAATTCTGATCCTCTGATAATACAAAAGCAAAAGAGGAGAAAACATATTTATGGGTGACAGCCTCAGACTGATATTTCCTCCAGCCAGTGAAGCTACACTGGAATAACATTTCCGCTCATTCTTTTGGTTTTATTTTCATGTGGTAGAAACTTTTCTTGGATTTCTTGGATTTTCTTGGTTTCTTTTGTTGGGTTTTTTCTTTTGCTCAGGGTGCTTTTGGCATCTGAACTGACATACTACCTTCAGCCTGGCTAAGAAAAGCAGTGAACGCTTTAAAATCGGAGTTTGGGCTAAAAGGCATGCAGGTTTCTGCTGCTGAATGTGTAATTCAGATCCCCCCTCCTCTGCCCCCGGTGCTGTGCATGCAGTTCAAGAGCAGCCCCAGGCAGCCTCACCGATGACTGTTCCACCCCCAACGGCTGCCAAACCAATCAGCAAGTATCTCTTCACCTTTTTTCTTCTTTCTTTCTTTTTTCTTAATACTTCTGCAGTTCTGTGGGGGAATGAGAAGCACAAAAGCTGATGAAAAAGCTTGACAGACAACAGTGCTGCATCAGAATCTGCTTTTATTCTCCTCTGTTTAATTTCTCTACTGGGAACAGTAAAAAGTAACATGCAGGTGTGGATTGTGACAACACACTCGGATTTATAAGCATGGAAATAAACCCACAGATTTAAATGGAAACGATTTAATTGCTGAAAAAAACTAACAGATGTTACTTACTTGGAAAACCCTTCCTAATAGGGCTGGAGCTTGTAAAAGAAGAAACAAAAAGTCAAAAGCATTTCAATAACTTTATACTGCCCGTGTGTCTTAAAAAAACACAAGAAAGCTAAGTGGAAACAGAGGAAAGTGTTTGAACCCAAAGGGAAGAGGGGTAATTCGTGCTAACAAACAAAGAGATGGAATTCAACTATTTTCCAACAACAGTGTTTATATTGAGCTGCTTTCTAATTGCGCATCAGGGTATAACATAATAGGTATTAAACACAGTCATTAGTTCCTTTGTCTGCGTGCATTTAAGCTACATATTAACAAGCTTATCAGAAACAGGTAAAATAAACCTACAAAGAACAAATGTAATTTATTAGGCAGTACTTTTGGCTTCTCTCTGCTCCCTTTATATTCTCTCTTACAAGAAATACTTCCTACTGCAGAGGAAAGTGCGAGAAACAGAGGATACTGAGATAAGTTGTTTTCAGAGGAAGGTTCCTCCTAGCCTGCTTATCCAGCGGTTAATCTGGGCCTTGAAACATAAGAATTTATCTTGCTTCCAAACTTGGCTATTTTCCTTCTTAAACCTAGCCTAATTGTGGATTTTCATTATCCATACAATTGCGTAATCCTTCCTGGAATCCCCTAAGTGCGCTGTAATTTTGATAAAGACAATTTTAGATGAGTCCCAAACAATACGCAGCTTTGTAAAACACAGCAGGAGGATAATGAAACACGGTGGGTGAAATCCCCGCCTCGCTGAAGCCAACGGCAGAACTCCCACTGACTCACACGGTGTGGAGACTTTGTCTCTGCAGAGATCCTCTGAAAAAAACCATTGTGCATTACCTTCTGCAGCCGTGAACACGACTGGCTGCGGAGAAAACAACGCAGCAACAGCTGCCTCTTGGCAGTTTCTGTACAACCAAGTTCACTTTCTACAAGGCCCTGGTCCAAGCAATGTTTGGGTGTGCCCTAGTGTTATGGCTGGAGAAAACCCATAACAATTTATCATCGTATAAACAATTCTTCTGTCACCCGATGACCCCTCCTCACCCAGGAAAGGGGGGGATTGGGAGACGCAAAGAAACACGGGGATTGAAATGTAAATAGATTTACTAGAGTAAGATTAAATAACTAACAATAATACTAAAGAGCCAGTATTAATCCCGACACCAACAGGAGATTTACAAGAAGTCCACTCAGCCACCTCCATCAGCAGGAGCTGTGCCCTCCCCGCAGGGACAGCCGGTGTCGGGCACTGCCAGTGCAAAGGCTTCGGGGAGACGGGGAGGGCTCAGGGGTCCGGCACCGGGGCAAGGAGTTGTCTGGATCCCCCCCATCCAGGGAGAGCCCCCTACACAGCAAACTTTGCTAATTTATATTGAATGTGACGTTCATGGTCTGAACTGTTGGCCAGCTTGGGTCAAACGCCCAGGCCCTGCTCCTCCTCATCCTGC
>VZRU01019883.1:0-10710 GCA_013398155.1 Pedionomus torquatus | reverse complement strand
GAAGACACAGTATGCACCAATGCGAGATACAGTATTTTGTAAAACTGCACCTCCATGCTAAAGCTTTATATTCGGTTCATCTTGTTGGCAGCAGGGGGGACTCTGGAGATTAAGGCTCCACCCCAGCTCCCCCAGCAGCGTCGCTGACAACAGTCTGCACCTACACCTGGCTGCTGGAGACGCAGGAGCGGGCCGTGCACTCAGACAACACGTGACAGGAGAAATGAGTACTCCTGAGCTCACAAGCAGGTGTTCTTAAAGAAAAGACATTTTAAATTTAATAGATTTTAAATCATTTGCACCGACTCTTGCTTTTCAAATGCATTTCTCTCAGCAGCACCTGCCGCTTCCCGAGGGCAGGCTTTTGTAAAGGGTTCTTGGTGCCCTCTGGGATGAAAAATGCAATTGCTTTTCTAGGGGTGGGTGAAGACACCAGCAAGACCCAACTGCATACTCTGATACCCACTGCACGTAGATCATGTATGGCATTTGGCAACCTATTATCTTTATTTATTTATTGCCATCATCACCGAGATACCAAACTACTTCAGCAGGCTTTAATGACGTCACTTTTAAGATTCGTGCTTAGTTGAGAAATCTGGAGAGTGTTTATCTTCACTTCATCCCCAATATGTGCCACGTCTTTTGAGCCCCAGCAGGTGTTTTAACAAGCAGCCTCCTTGCTTCCTGGCTGCTAATACACAACTGAGCTTTTTACTCAGCCAGCTTGGCAGTAAGTCAGTGAGGCTTGAAAATATATTTCTTCTAAATTCCAGTTTAGCAAAATAAGCAGTTTTGCAATAACTGACTTGTCAATTTTCCATTAAAAATAAAGCAAGCACAAAAAAGGTACTTTGTTCTGCCCCAAAACAGGCTAATCAGCAACCAGTGAGTTCTTTCCTGTGAGAATATGTTAAAACACAGAGATTTAAAAAATGCAAGTAGTGATGTAAAACAAGCTTCTTTTAGAAATGAGCGTTTTGCTAAGTAAGCAGTCCTTATTTCCTTAATTTTATCAGATTAATCCATGGTAGGGATTGCAAACCTGAAAACTGTTTTACACTTAATGTAATATACAAGTAAAATCCCATTTATTTATAACAGACTTCACAGGAAAATTTGTAATTTATTCCCTGAATATTTTCCTTTTTAGGCAAAAAGTGATCTACAGAAAATTTTCTAGGCTGAGATTTTCACAGCAGCTTCACTGCCTTCCTGAAGGAAGAGGTGTCTGCTCCCCTGGAAACGCTGCAGAAAAAACTCCCCAGTATTTCATGTCAGAACCCTTCTACTGTCACGTACAATTCATGCCAATATGCAAGGTGAAGGAAAGGAAGTGAACAGTTGTTTAATTTGTAATAGATGTTATTAATCATTCCTAATATAATAGTTGCTTTTCCTGTAGAGGACGCAGGGAAAGAGTGTGCTGCTTTTGCTATAAAGGAAACTAAGATAAAACAGATGGTAGCTCGAGCTTTTTGAGCTTTTTAAAGTATCAGACGTAAAGTCATCTGCATGATTCTTACAAAGAACAAATGCTAGATAAACTTACCATCTTTAAGACAGAAGGCCAGAAGGTCCTAAAAAAGAAAGGAAAAAAACAAAGAATATTCAAGTTAAAGCTGACGATGTATGCCTGAAGGTATCAAAATGGAGGCGCAAAACCCCATTGGATTATGATTTAATTACTGCAACACAACAGTTCATACACGTGGGATGCCAGAAGCTACAACTCAGCAGGGCAGCACAGAGCAAAGCCAGAGGCTTCCATGACAAAATTCTCCACACGCAGGTACAAATGGCTGGACAGAAGAAGATAATGCTTGGTATATGCTGAAGCATCCCTTCTTTTTTTTGTTACTAGTGATCCTGTTGATCTCAAATCACCAAAATTACACCAGACTTCAAAGTTTGGAGAAATAGGGCTCTAATTCTCCTGCCCCTCTAATGCCTTCTGCTCGCTGTATACTCATTATACTCATAATTTCAAAATAAGTAACAGGTTTGAACACTACTTCTATGGACCAGCGGCCCCCATTTTCTCTGGCATTCTGGGAATTCATAGCTCTAGGCAGTAAGGCTGAGCTGCTATGAAGTTCTTCTGGATTAAGTGCTCAAAAATAGAAAACTCAGAATTTATGGCTATCTGTCAAGACTGAGGGACATGAGTTCACCCTAAAAAAATCAAAAAAAAAGATCAATCCCCTAGATGGTTTCTATGGGCAAATCCATGAAAAAAAGAGGCCAGTATTTTTACTTCTCTGCTCTCCTCTTTTATTATCAATGGATAAATTTTAAGTTCTTTATGTAACTCCAACACTAAGCAGTTAAGCTACTTCACTCTCCTGCATGCAAATAAAACACAGCTGAATTTTACAGGGAATTCTTCAGCCCTTTTGGAACACAAAATCATGCAGCCATAGCTGTAGGATGCTGCCAAAGAGTTTACGATTATCAGTCCCATAAGCTCCTAAGCAAAATTTTTATCGTAAAAATGTCTCTAATCTTTTCCCTAGTGCATGAGAAGCATAGAACAGAGAAGGAGCCATCTTTATTCAACCCCTACTAGAAGAGGGGCTAACTGTAGATATTATCCCAGCAAAAGTAACTGTCTGGACTCTGAATATTATTTTAACACAAGAGGAGTCTGCTATTTTATGAAGGAGGTTTTTGCATAGGAGTGGGGAAGCCAAAGGATCAGGGCAGCTGAATTCCCACCTATGGGTGCTTTTTCATAAGGTATAGGCCCACAACCTTCGCTCTGCTGCTCCTGCTGTTTTCACACACAGCTCTACTGCTGAGTATCTGGGTGGCTGTTCCCATCCACAGAGAAAGCCTTCTTTTGCTTGCCTGTCCTGCAAGTCACACACAGAATCACACAGAACTTTCATGGTTGGAAGGACCTCTGAGATGATTGAGTCCAACCACACACCAAAAAAAACCCCCAACACCATACCNCCCAATATCCAGTCTAAACCTCCCCTGCCACAGCTTCAGACCATTCCCTCTGCTCCTGTCGTTCTTCCCTTGGGAGCAGAGGCCAACCCCCACCTCTCTGCACCCTCCTTTCAGGGAGCTGCAGAGGGCAAGGAGGTCTCCCCTCAGCCTCCTCTTCTCCAAAGCCAACGTGCCCAGTTCCCTCAGCCTCTCCTCACAGGACTTGTTCTCCAGACCCCTCCCCAGCTTGGTGGCTCTGCTCTGGACACGCTCCAGCCCCTCCACGTCCTTCTTGTGGTGAGGGGCCCAGAACTGGACACAAGCATTTCCAGAAGGTAGGTGATCGACTGGGCTCTGCAGTCACCAGGGCTCCTTCATCCTGCATCCCAATGGCTAGAGCGCTCACCCAAGAAGAGGAGGGTCATGGTTTGCTATCTCCAGTGTGTTAATAACCCTTTTAGTTTAAGTTAGTCACTCAATCACCACACTGTGGAAAAAAAAAGGCTCCTTTTCAGCTTTGGCTACAATCAGTGCACGCACAGCGCAGGCTGCTCCCCAGGGTGGTTGGTGGGATATGGGGATGGGAAACATTAATCCTCACAGGCAGAGGAGGAGCATAACTCTGGTTTCCCAGAGCCCAATACTGTAACTACCTGAGCATTAGATAGAGGGTACAATAACCTCCCACAGGTGTGTGAGGAAGGGGTGGCTTAGAGGTGTCAAAGCTCAACAGAAGGTCCCAGGCTACGTCTCAGGCAGAAAGCTGACCAAGCCAAGAGCCTTAAGTCTGGAATAAGGCGAAGCTTGTGGCCTTGGGGCATCATTTTCCACGGGTTAATTTAAGCAGCCTCTTGAACAGGGTTACTGGTTTGTGCAGAGCACAATCCTAAATTCTCCCTGTGTGCTGCAAAGGGGGTGTTGACATACCCAGGACCCTCTGTGGCATCTAATATCAAATGACCTCTGTTAAAATTTTGGCCTAAGCACTTATATACATGCATTTGAAAAGCTGAGAGATGGAATTGGGTAATCAGGTGACCGACTGGAACTACTGTTTTTATTGCATCTGTGTCAATTAGCACTCAGCTATTTCTAATTGGTTTAGGCTTTGCACGAACTGCTGGGCAGTCATTTGGAATCCAAGCAGCACTGATTAGATTAGTTCACAAGTAGTTTGTTTTCCTCCTCTAAGCAGCAGTTGTTACATTTTTGTCTCGTGTTGAATCTCCCTGTGAACTCTATACACAATACTACACTACCCTATGACTGAGAAACCTCAGGAAGAAGGGGAAGGAATCCAAAAAAACAGAATGCTTTGCCAGCATTTTATGAATAACTGCAAGTTCAAAACCCATCTCTACAACAACAGAGAGCATCCAATCCACATCCCAGTGGGTGTGTGCAGAAAAACATAGGAAAATGAGCATTCTAAGTATGTCCAGAGCAAAAAAGCTTATTCATAATAACAACTTTCAACATTTTCTAACCTATCATCACTTCTTGACCCTTTACTGTTGCACTGCTCCCTCATACCACACCCACAGCCTGTGTGCTATTGACTATTGTCCTTAAAGGATTCAATTCACCAACGTTTGCCTGTATTAGTCACCTGCAACGAATGCAAACAACTATAAAAATCCATAATCCCCAAATTCTTGTTGAATCAATGGTGAGCTCATCTCTCATCTCTTGACCTTCTGTGTCATCCCTTCAGCATAGCTGAGGAGGGCATTCAAAACTGCAGGCACTAGTCCTGACATCGCTACCGAGCAATTAAACTGCGCACTCGTTAAACAGTAAATGTTGCATCAGTAGCAGCTGAATACAAAGAAGCAAGAGCACCATAAAGCAACGTATCAAGAATTCACGGAGCTTTATCCTGTATCTTGTTTATTTTCAGGTAATAAGGAAAAAGCTGACCTGAGCTTGATGCACTGAAATTTGCCATGTGCCAGACTGCTTTTCCCAAGACCCTTTGCAAGCTTCTGCTGCCCTGCTCTACAAAAAGCCTTTAATTCTATCTTTCCTTCATTAAAATCAGTCCCCCTGCCCATATACATGATTGCATAAGGTACTGATGTTGTGGCATCAGACCGATAGCGATTCCTGATCTTTGCTTTCAGCTAATCAAATAATTGTTATCTACGGCTTCTGTATTCCACCCAAATCCAGGCAATAAGCGCCTCAGTTCTCCGGCTCAGGGCAAACTGCTGTGTGCTCCCACTGATACTGCTTTTGTAAAAGCACAAGCTCAGAGCAAGCACAGGCTAAATTTCAGCAAAATTTCACCCTTAATTAACTCAGCAGTAATGCAGGAAGACTTTGCTAATTCTAGAGAATCCATCCTGAAGCAGAGAGAATGAGGGAAACAACCTGGGAACTACCGAGCCATCTAGATGCAGAAAGAACTGATTTATTGATTTTGAGCAAACAACATCAAAACGGCTGCTCTTATTTTAGAAGAGCTGTCCCAACTTGTTAATTAAGCTCAAGATTCTCTGTCACTGTACTCATACTGTTATAGGACTTTGGGCATTGTAACACTGGATGTCTGGAGCAGATGCTCTGATGCCTTTTATGGAGTGACTAGAAGACACGAAAGATGGCTGAGATAATGGGAGCTGATCGTGAAGACCAAGAAAGTTCACTCCTATCATATCTTTATTTACACAGCCCTGTTCTCACATCGGGCCATTGCTAAAGGTGAGTGTGTGATAACTACTACTATCAGGGTGCTTGCACGCAGGATGCCTCGCTGTTTCCTCGTGTGTGGTACAGAGCAAAG
The DNA here is from genome assembly GCA_013398155.1 of Pedionomus torquatus. Taxonomy (NCBI): domain Eukaryota; kingdom Metazoa; phylum Chordata; class Aves; order Charadriiformes; family Pedionomidae; genus Pedionomus; species Pedionomus torquatus. The sequence continues at coordinate 4,988 of VZRU01019883.1, read as the reverse complement.
GGTGCGAAGCGACAGCGGCCACGTTACAGCTGGCAGCAGCAGCAGCCTACCCTGCTCTTCGCCCCACACCGCATAATGTGTGGATAAGGAGATATTTTCCCCTGCTGTGATGTTGCAGCAAAGGTGAATGCCACCAAAATGCTTTGCCTCTTTTATCTTTACATCATCTTTTACATCAGAACACGACAGAGTAGTCCCAGTGTCACTAATGCTTTCTCAGTGAAAGAAAATAAAGTCATGATAACTTAATTCTCATGTGTCCATAGCTGACTCTGGAACTTGTGCTATTTGGAGCACGTACCTAGAGGTGTTCTGTATCAGAGGTATGGTGAAAGGGCTTTGAAATAAATGAAAATCAGGTCTATCACCATCAGCATTTCACCAAAGTCTGTAGATTCCACCTATGAATCAAAACCACTGCAATAACACAGTCAAAGCCAAAAGTTTGTCAGTTCTCAGTTTTGTAGAGGAAAGGCAGCAAAGACACAAAATGTTAAATCAACAGACAGTAAGTAACCTGCCTCGCGTTCATCACTTCCATGAGCTATTAATGGATAGAGACAACTGCCAGGCACCCACGGAGCTGCTCGGAAATATATGCATATCAGAAATATTGATTTACTTCCCTGACTGTACAAACAGAACTTCAGTCGCAAAGTCAGTTGCAAAGTCAGGTAAACAGAACTTCAGTTGTCAGACAGGTATGACAAATCTCCTGCAAAAGCAAACAAGGGTGAGAGGAGCATATGAACTTACCTGGGTAATGACAACCGGGTTTTCTTCCACAATGGGATCCTTCAGCAAAATCTCGGTAAATGTTTCTGTGCCCTCACCTCCTAAGCCACTGGCAAATGCTGTCACGGCGGGTAAGACAGCATCAGGCAGGTCCAGCCATTTCACAAAGCCCTCAATGAACTCCATCCTGAACGAGCTGCAAGGCAACAGTAGCAGTTATGGCTCCATAATTGCGTATTTTTGCAAACTTTCTGTGGCCCCTGTTTTCAGACGTTGATCTGTTGCCATTCACATGAAAGTCAAAGCATGGTACAAAGTCAGCAGGTGGTGAGCCGGTACAGCAGCTGGTTAAACAAACAAGCCAGCAATCGAATGGGGCCAGCCCGTTCTTCCATACATGCTTTGAAGTCTGCAGTATGAAGAGATGCAATTTGGGCCGAAGTATAAAAGTCTTAAAGGTGTAGGAGAAAAGTCAATACAATTAAGCTTTTCTTAATGTCAAGCCTAATGTCAAGATGTCTTTTGCCTTTCAATGGGCTTCAGAACAACACCCACAGAGAGACGGCGAGAAAACATCAACATCAGCAATCAGCTTCTAGGCTCTTTTTGTGTCACATTTTGTGGATCTGAGCTTTCATCTTCACCAAGAGACTCACCACCAGAAGGATCTTCCACTGCCCTAAGTTCAGAAGACCCCCCCACCACCCCCCGAATCTGGTAACAGCTCCATCCACCCCCTTTGCTCACTCCTTGGTACCCCATGTGGTACCTTTGCTCATTTTCAGGGAAGAGCCATGCCAGGGATATCCCACACAGCGCTGCGTAAGCAAATCTTCCTGGCTCCCCCAGCTGCTGGCCAAGAAGCACACACGGCTCCTTTTCACCTGCCTCTTCAGCCCCGCTGCGCTGTTTTGAAGCCCAACCTTTCCACTTCTCTTCTCCAGCCATTTTTACCTGCAAAATCAAAGAGGAAAAAGCAGAAGTTAAAAAAAAAAAAGAACAAACAAACCCAGAAACACTTGGAAAGCAGGAAGCAAGGAGACAAACTGCCGGTGTTTTTCCACTGTCACGCTTACTTTCAGTATTAAGCCAAGTCTTTCACGGTGTAGCTCGTGTCTCCCCTGCACTACGTGGTGCTGTGACCAAAGAAGACAACACACTTTCTGTTCCCCCGTTCTCTCATGTTTTGCACTAAATGAGCTGACAATACTTCATACAGCACAAGGAAAAGTCCCCTTCAAGATGCAAAAAGACTGGGGTCTGCTCAGGCATATCATTCACATTCAAAGCAAAACCAACATGTAAAATAAACGTTCTGCAGGACCAGCCTACAGCTGCCTAGGGAATAATTTGCCTGTCTCATTCTCAACCCAAATCGCTGCTCTGTTCATTTTGCTGATGGCACTAAGAGTTGAGTGCAGCTGCAGCCTCCCATGAGGAGGACTCTCAATGGGTCCCACAGCCATTGCTGAGCTTCACTTGGAACATTCTCTCCTCTATGCAACCTGCCACTATTTTTTCCCTAAACGTAAGATCCCTGCACCACACAGACTGTCAGGTGGGCCAAAATATTGGTTTTTCAGAGAACAGATGTGCACACTTCCAACTGAATGGCTTCCAACCACTCCCCGGAGCTCCCCTGATTCTACAAGCCGATGACTGACACCAGGCACAGGACAACAGCTCATTTCACAATTCAATGTGGGTAACAATCTGCACCAAAGCTCAATCACATCATCCAAAATTTCTACTGACTTCAGTGAGATTCGGTTGGTTTCTAGGGGCTCAAAACACCTACTTAATTATATACTTCCTATTTAAATGTTTCCTTTCTTTCTGAACCCTGTAGGAAGTGGCTAAATAGGAATTAGGAGCCCATTCTGAACGAAGTACTGAATCTCAGAGGATGCAGACACCTTTTATGGGACAGTTTTGGAGTCCTAGAAGAAAGAAATGCAGCACAGGAACAGCTCCTCAAATGAGATTTTATTATTTGCATGCTGTCTGTCATGGTCTTCCAAGAAAGGTGTCTGTCATGCCCTTCTGCTCACAAATTTATTTGAGAAGATTCACATTTCTCTACTATTTAACTGCTGATGTATAAATGCAAGGAAAATTCATCACTCACGGGCCAATGGTTATTGTAACTCACACCTTTCCCCCTGGGAGAGCTCAGTTCCCCACAACATGTATCTCCTGATGCCGTCCGGCTTGAGCACATAGGTCTAAGGCATCTCAGTCTGTTTCCATGGAAACATCACATTCCACCAACATGGGAGCACAAAGTCCACAGGAATAAATAAACTCTGTTACTTCTGTACCACCTAGAGAAGGGAAGGGCCAGATTACACTTCTCTGGGCCGCCTGGGATCAATCCCAGTCCCGGCAGGACTGCTCCGGTACCAAGCTCAACACGCAGCATGTTCATGCTTGCTGAATCGCGGCTGGGAAGGTGGTGTGAGGCACAGCTCCCTGCTTCCCAGGACTTTCTTACAAGGTTGTTTTATTCAGGAGCTCCAAACCCCTCATTTGGCTCCCCAAAATCCTTTTCACATCTCTCACTGGGTTCTTATCATCCAAAAGCATCCAGACTTACAGATCAATTTGCCCCAGAATAATCTAACGCCTAAAGTTTCAATAACTTTACAAACACTTGGCATGTCTACTCACCTCTGGACAGATTTATTGCTTATTATGGGAGATGGCATTGAAAATAAAATCCCCTTTCCTCCTGTGATAGATTTATTGATTTGTTAACACAGGCTCATACAAAAAGCGAAGCAGCTAAAAGTGACTCCGAAACCGTACAACCTTTTAAACTTGTTTCCCAGTAACATAAAAGATGTGAACAACTATGTAGTGGCACCACAGTGCCTTCGCACATGCAACTCTATTGCCCTTACACACCAAATACTTCATGATACTAAACATCTTCTAAATGATGATACTAAATACTTCTAGATGCTAAACATCTAGAACACCCTGAGAAAGACTTTGAAAGACATTGCTCTGGAGATGTATCAGTATGTGCAATGGGAGTCCCTCAACATGGGTATCTATTTCTTCACAAATAGCTGGGGAAAATGGGCTTGGATTTTCAGATATGCAGCATTAAAAAAAAAAAAAAAAAGACAACATGGGATTTAGGTACTCCATCCCTGGAAACATTCCAGGCCAGGTTGGACAGTACTCTGAGCAACAGCATCTACTTGAAGATGTCCCTGCTTGTGGCAGGGGAGGTTGGACTAGAGGGACCTTTAAAGGCCCTTTCCAACTCAAACCTATTCTATTCTATTCTATTCTATTCTATTCTATTCTATTCTATTCTATTCTATTCTATTCTATTCTATGATTTAGTAAAGAAAACTTGGGCCATGAAGTTTTGTCCCTAAATCCAAGATGAGGGAACCAAGAGCTGGAACTATATCCCCAAAGTTATTTACAGCTCGTGGCACTGGAATTCACCTCTGCCTCACACACGTGCTCTAGCAATCAACACCATTGCCATAATCTGAACTGTCACTTGAAATTTTTTATCCCTTCCAGTGCTCGCCTTTCCTACAGAGCCCTCTGTTTTCTTAAGAGGTTGTGTATTTTATATAGCGGCTCCCGCAATCCTATTTGGAAAGCGGAAAGATAATCCTTTTGTGGATCTGAAGCTGTACCATACACACGCGCTCCCTCCTGCCAGAAATACAGAGGTGCTGGCACCGCGTTCATCCCAAACCACAACAAAAGTGACCAAACCGTCCATGTCTGAGACCCTCAGAGGTTAACGAGGCATCTGACTGAGTTCAGAGAAGCTGTAGGTACTTTTTTCAGGTGGGGCTGGCCAAGAAGTCCCCTACCGAGGGGTTTACGTGGGAGAGCAGTGCAGTCCAACTGCAGTTAAGCAGCCAGCACCACGGCGTGACGGTGGGAGCATCTGGGCAGTTTTCCTGGGGCCTTGGGGGGGGCTCCAGCGCTTCCACCTGGAGCAGCACGGCCTTGGCTTGGCCCAGGGATGGGGACCACAAACACGGCATGGAACTGATCCAGTCCCAGATAAAATCACCTCCTGCCGTAAAAACCCAGGGAGGCGACAGAGGCGGCTGCCGAAGCAGAGACCGAGGGGACGGGGAGAAGCCGAGAGAGAGAGGGCAGAGGCGGCAGCGGTGCGGAAAGCGTGAAGGGAAAGCGGCGAGTGCGGACCCGCAGCCGCTGACAGCCCCTGCGGCCCCTCAGGGACCGGCCCGGGGAGAGGGACCGGCCCG
>VZRU01019882.1:0-21270 GCA_013398155.1 Pedionomus torquatus | reverse complement strand
GAGAAGTCATCTTCAGATCTACTGCTGGCCCTCCTTTCATCACAGTCCCCATCTCCAGTTTGGAAGAAAGGAAGTGGCAGCCAAACAACGACTAGGGATGGCCTCTGCTCATTTTCTTTTTCTTTATATTGGATCAGTCTGGGCTATTCCCAGAGATTAATAAATGTTTACAAGTTATTATTTAATTCCCAGAGAGACTAAGGGATGCTTACAAGTTCCATAATTCTTTACAAAACAAGCCCAGAAAAGAGCATACCATGGGGAAGAAAACAGGTTATTCAGAAGTTATGCACAGACAGACATACACCCAGAAAAACTTAGTATCTGCACTCAGTGCTTGGAGAAAAGACAATCAGAAGAGATTTCCCCATGGAAAGAGACTGTAAAGACTATTAAAAAAAAAATATTATGATGAAGCACAGAGTTGGAAGTCTTTACAGTTTTCATTTGTTCAGATATCCTGTAGCTGAAGATGAAAGAACCAGTGAGCAAGAGGAAGTCAGTTTTCTCGACATTAGAACACAAAAAGCTACGTGAAAACCTCTGTCTTATTTCTGGTTCTCACTGTCTCTAGTTAACAACTGAACAGCTGAACAATGAAGTGTAAGACAGTGAAAAATAACTGTGAGATTAAAAAAAAAAAAAGTAGTCACCTAAAAGTATTTTGGATTTAAAGATTGGAGCATGTTGAAGCACTAGAAATCGAGTCTTCGATGGCATTCAGTCCAACAACCAGGAAGCCAATGTGAACTACCTAATAAATGAAGTATTAACATCATGAGGTATTCAACTTGTTACTTGCTACCATATCTTACACATTGATTTTCTTTTCTGTCTCAATTCTTTGTCCATTACCATCAATACTTTACACACAGGTTTTAAGACTCCATAAAAAAAGAAAACATCTCCTATATGCAAGTATTTCAGAAGAATGTCTTTATGTATAATATTCCCCAGTATGATTTCTTTTTTTTAAGGAAGCTATATTGAAAGTAACAAAGCTTAGGAGGTCTATCAAATTGACACCTACGCAGCAAAGCAGTGGTCAATTTAATCCTTTAGGTTCATTTACCTGTTGGTCAGTGGATGTACGTTGCTGAACTGCATCATGGCTCACAGAGCCTTTTTTGACTTGTATCCTGCCAGGTGGTGGAGGAATCACACCTGAATACGAAGCTGGGTTATCAGCATCTGAAGAATACAAGGCTGTGTGTCTTGACTCTTGTTCATTCTTTGACACAAGAAATCTGGGAAGAGGGAGGTCCTTTACTGTTAAAAAAAAGAGAGCAGGCCATTTACTATACAGAAGTATGGTGCTTAAAAACAATAATGTGGTTCTATTTCATAGTTTAAACTTCACAGGTGCCTCATTGACACTGTTGCTGTAATCAAGCCAACATTTGCCAGTTGGAAAAAAGCAAATACCCTTTTTGCATTATACTTCATGATTTTGCTGCCCAAGTGTTGTTTTGGTATACAGAGGACTTCTCATAGCTCCAGAACATTTCTGCACTAGAATTCTGTCTCAAATGCAGTGGCAATTAGATAATCTGGCCACATTTTTTCTTAGTTTTGCCAACATTTAGTTATTGAAGTATGATTTTCAAGTTTCATCTACTGTTTCTAGCATGTCTATAAAATTTGAGTCTTCACACAGAATGATTCATGAGCAAAACAAGTGCTAAAATACTGCAGTATGTTCAACATCATCTTTTAGTGAGCTGATGTCATATTTATATTTACAACAGATCTAGTCTTCCTGCAAAACCTGCAATTATCGCTTAAAACACATCTGCACACACCATTCTACCACAGAAGCTAAATTACCTGGTTTATTGGGATACAGCTGGGAACATTCCGGGATCACCTCACTTTGTTACAAACACCTCGAAAGCAAAGTTCCTACAAAATGCTCAAAGGTCCTTAGTTTTATGTACCGTGGTTCAGAGAAGTCTGATAGAAAACTGAGGCCACGTAACTCTTCAATGTTTAACTGCAAGATTTCAACCATTTTTCTGAATCCCAACCACAACTTTCTTACTGGTCTGCTGTGAATACAAATAAATTGTGAACTTGCTTCCAAGCTTGCTTGGAAGTCATTGTTCCAACACAAAACAAATTTACAAGCATGGCTCAAATTTACTGCTTACATTGATTACTTTTGGTATTGAAAATGAGTCAACGGTATTACCAACCATATTAAAGCATGAGATGAAATTGCATACAGTTCATTACATAAAAGTTAAACTGATCCATATTTGAACACTGTCATTTGAACCCATAGTATTCAGCAACAAGACACCTTTATGTATCCATAGGTATCTTTATGTATCCAGTACTAAAGAACAGAGCTCCAGTAAGAACAAATTCTTGATTTAAGCCTGTGTCACTAAGCACAAACCGAAGTGCCACCCAGCTTGTCACAGGGAAAGAGCATGCAGCACAGCCTCTTTGATAAACTTCTGGTTGCCCATCACACAGAAACACTGTTAAAGAAATTCCTGACACCTTCTTCAGTCCTAGATGCCCATTTTCATATTAGCATTGGACTCCCTATGTTACACTAGGAATTTTTTTCATGGAGCTACAACCAGACAACAAGCAAACCAGTCACCACATTCAAGCAAGAACTGGGGTGCTTGCAAAACAGGGTAGTACAGAACATCCAGTGGACACAGGAAAACTCTATGCAATCAGTTGTTCCAACGTGAGGCTTCGGCATGAGATATCCAACACTATTTCACAAAGTAATATAAAGGGCTCAAAATGAACACAAAATACTCTGTCTTCTTTAAAAACAAAATTAGATAAACATAGGTTCATTTTGCTGTACTGTGTTTCTAAGTGGCCAACTGAAATCTGCCATTTTTACCCCTTTCCTCTGTCTTTGCAGCAGAAAAAAAACATTTTAACACTTCATCTGTTACCATTCAGAATTCCCTCAATTATAAATGCAAGAGCTGTTATGAATAGAATTAAATCTTGATACAGAATAAATTACAAAGTTCCCTGTATTTTTTATACCCACATCCTTGTTAACATTTTCTTCCTCCAAAAACTGTATTCCATACCTAGAAAGTAAACATTACTTTGGAATAGACAGTGCTCATTAATTTCTCAATGTTTAGCTTCCTGGAAGGAAAGTTTTCTGGGACAGCAAAGGACTAACAGATTTAGAGGCTTGTAGTGTAAGTACTAAAGCCAGTACTTTTACTACATTGCACATCTGAGTAAACAAAAAAGCACTTATTTAACTAAGAATCAACTAGATGACACTCGGGTTGGATGGACTTAGTGTGACTGTAGTCTGCACTCGGCAGCTAACAACGCAAGCTCCCTGTCTACTGAAGAGAAACACGCTGAACCAAAGGGCAAAAGAAACAAGAGCAGCAGTGAAAACACCAAGAATGAATAACATTAAGACAATCATTAAATAAAGCATGCATAGAATGCAGAGCTAAAAGGTGGATGTCCTAAAATGTAAACTTTAACTAATTTTAAATGTTTTACTTTGAAGAGAGAAGAAGTATATGGTTTAGTTCAAGATGGCTCTAACAGTTCCTCTTCAAGACCTCTTGGACATGGACTGTGGGCAGAACCCAGCTACCCAGGCTGCTGAACACTGGTTTTCACATGAAGGTAAACCCAAGCTCAGAATAATTTTATGAGCGTTCAGCCCTCTGTATTTTAGCTGTTTAGTAGCTGTTACAACAGCACTTGAATCATCCTAGGAGCAGGAACTTCAGAGACAGGACTGGAACCACTGCAACCAAGGCAACAGACAACTCCAGCTAAAAACAGTTAGGGTAAAAATAAATGTTCTGTCAATTGTACTTGTTCTATTTAGTAGATTTGGAAACAGCTACAGAACATTATTCCTAGAAGTCCAGAAACCATTAGAAGTATTTCTAGTATTGTCACGAATCAAGGAAATGTATTCCATTATAGAAATTTCAATAGCTGCATATTGTACAGCAACATATTTTGGAATTAATTCTGTACCTTCATTTCAATTCCTTCTTTCAAATGTCTTCTGATTTAGTTGTTGTTGCTGTTTTCTGGGGGTTCTTTTTGTGTTACTTTTTTTCTTTCTTTTTTTTTTTAATAGCAAAGCTCCTTCCAGTTAAGGTACCTCGCATGAAAATACAACCAAGAATATAAGAACTCTGGAAAAAGCTACATAGATTTTAGTCCTTGCCTTCTTCAAAATGCATTTGAAAAGAAACTCCACAATTGTTACATCAAGTCCCAGTTTTATTGGGTATTAAGAGCTGAAGGTCCCTGAAGGTTCCCAACTTGCTGATTCAAGGTCAATCTGCTACAGCTTCAGATTTGGGAACACTCATCGGAAAAACTAGGAAAACAGCCTATAAACATAGGGTGCCTTATGAGCAGAAAGGAACCTGAATACTAGCAAAATGTTAACTGAAACCATACACTTTTCCAAAAAGCTACAAAAAACCATGACAGTAGTATATACTGTTTGTATGAGCCTAGAATAAACATAACTATAAAAGTATACACTACGATTCCCTTCTTTTTTACAGCTTTGTCAAAAGCTTGAATCCTATCAGATTGTTTTTAACGGTCTCCTTAACTACTCTGTTTAATCCATATCCTTTAGACACAAAAGACTCCTAAAACTTTATTTTAACTACTATCACATATACATGATATCACAACATTTATTCTACAGACATAAAATCTAGTAGGGAATTCAGCTCAATGCAAAGCTGAGCTCTAAAGATATTTTTGAGTTGCAAGTTGGGTACCACACTGTAAAGGGCTACAGTGGCTTAAAACTCACTATTTCATCTTCCTAAGTCTCTTTTGATCTTGGAGCAACACTGACACAGATCCACTTATGTCACTCAGAAAGCTGCAGTAGAGCCACACATCAAAGCTCCTTCTGCTGTTCCGAACCATCTTCTAAGACTGAAGCTTTCTCCTGTTCCCGTTTCACTGCCCACACCACAGTTGACCTTTGAACAGTAGGATAACAGGTGTTTTGGCTGATAACAGACTTCTAAGATCTTTTATGGGCCAGGTTTTGCACTAAAAAAAAAAATAATAATACTATCCTAAACTGCTAATCTTCATATTTCCACTAAGAAAGGAGAAAACTGTCAAGCCAAGTGCAAAGGAATGTGACTTTAGAAAAGATGACAGTTCATTTGTTGCAAGCAAAACTTCAGCAACTTTAAAAGCCTGGGAATGTCACATTCTTCTCTTCTTTCCAAATCACATTAGTCCTATTAGTACTTTATTCAGAAGACAGAGCACACAAGCTCTCACATTAGTAATCTACAGCATGAACTTGTACCTCCATAATAGTCAGTAGTAGTTCAGTTACCCTGTGATGAACACAATATTGAATAAGAGTAAGGTATTTCACCCCATATTTACTGCATAGTAAGAATACACTCCCTCCGATTCTCTCCACAACTATAAATTTGCAACATGTATAAAAAGACATGACACTAATTCACAAGGTTACTCTACAAGAGTAACTCCTCCCCCCCCTCAATCACATGATTTACCTGTATTTAAGCTTTCCACTCTTAGAGGGAGACCAGATTGGGCCACAGCAACAAGCTTCAAAGCAATGTAAAATTGACTTCTTCCAAAATAGCCAAGTCTTGTTGCACCGCAGAGCTCCATAATCTGAAATAAAACACATAGTTAGGTCTACAATGACATTTAAAACACACTCTATAGAGGTGATTTCATACACTTAAGAGCAGCATGCCTTGTTTTAAATACTCATAACTACTTCCTACATACAATCATGCAGTAACACCTTCAAAAGCATTTTCCAAATATTATGTGACAGGAGTCAGAGGATGCAATTCCTCACAACCAGCAAAAGCACAAAGTCTAAAACTTGAAGTTTTCCCACTGATGCACCTTTCCTCTCACCTATGCTTTAGAGGCTCTACAAAGTTGATGTGAGGTAGAGTAAGAGAAGAACTGGGGTCATGTTTTTAAAAGAAACCAAACCAACCAAGACAGCACATAATAAACACTCTAAGTCACTATTAGCTACTCCATGGCAGCTATATTCAGTAAATGCAACAATGTCACATTGTCAGATGTAACCCAGAAACACAGAATGGAAGACATTTAAATAATTCTCAAAGTTGAACAGCGTGTTACTGCCTAAGTTACAAAAATGGTCTGCCGCCAAATTTCTCCCTGAAGGATTTCAATTACAAGGTTAGAACTTATAAAAAGTGAAAAAGCTAGACAACTGCAAACGATACTCTCCAGCCTTTTGTGATGCAGGCTTGCTATAGCTTAACTTTATAAAACAAACCTACGAAGCATTCATTCAGAACACAAAGTATCCCCACACGTGCAAGGATGGCAGCAACGAAGGAAAACGCTGAACTCTAGGTTCTCCAAACAATGCCACAGATGCTGTTTCATTTAAGAAATACAATAAAGAAGTGGTCTTATCTTATTCCCTTTTATTTTCCTGGCATACTATGTACTGGAAAGGTTGTTTTGTCCTCTGTTATGAATTTTAAGAAACATTCATCCTTTCAGACAGTAGCCACATAGGTTGACTGACACCCCTCCACAACGAAGACCTGCAAACTTGCTGAGGGCGTGTTCTTGCTTGTGCCAGGTCACTGATAAGACACTAATGATGACATATTCCAAATCAGATCCTTTGAGGCCAATGATCCACACTGTCTTTATCTACCTACCAGTCTCATCTGGACTGCAATGTTCCAAATGAGACACATGGATGCTCCTGGAAGCAACGGTGAAAGCCTCGTTGAAGTCAAGGTAGATGATATATTGCTTTTCTCTCTTCAAACACAGTTCTAGGCTTTCCATCACAGCAGACAATCTGGTAGCCTTGGTAAATCCATGCTTACTAACCTAAATTACTGTTTCCACATTCATATGCCTAGAAACAGCTTCCAAGCAGACTTGTTCCACAATTTCTCAGGGTCCAAAGTACAGCTGACCAGCCTACAGTTCCCCAGATCAATCTTCCTGCCCTTCCTGAAGGCAGCTGCAATACTTCTTTCTCCAGTCACTGAGGGCCATCCCCGATCTCCACAACTATTCAAAGAGAACGCTGGCTTGCAAGGGCATTAGTTAGCTCTCTCAGCACCCTCAGAAGCATCCCATGAACTTGGTGTTTTTCAAGAGAGAATTTTCTTGTAGTACTACTAGTTTCTCTTCTCCTTCAATTCCATCTCCAGGCACAAAGGCCCATGAAACCTTGTCTGTGGAGATCAATGAAGGGAAGACACTGAGAATCTCAGTCTTATCTACATCCACCAGCACTAATTTCTCTCTTCACCCTTCCTACCAGAGCTAAAGTTTTAAGTTTTCTGTTTGGCAAAACTGGTCTTTTGACACATCTGCTCATTTTCCTAACTACTGAGGATGTATTGTTACTGAACTTAGAGAAAGCTGTTCTGAAAGATTTTTGAAAGGGCAGAGGAACCCTGCTTGCAGACAAGTTCCAACTGAACAAGACAACGACATTTTCACATAGCAGCAACCGAGCAACATGATCTACAACAAGTTAAGTCTGTATGCTTCAGAGCTGTTGAGAGAGGAAATAAGACTTTGGTGACTTCATACAATCAAACAGTTGAGCTAGATATGGCTCCACAAAAAACTGCTTGGGTATTTCCTTACCATCCACCAGGATTCTAGGGCCTCATGAAAATAAGCTGTTGCAAGACCTGTGTGTTCCCAAACAAGGTGTGGGAAGTTGACACACCCTTAAGCCCATAGAAGTCCCAAGAGAATCAGCAGGTCTTGGACTGTGCACGCAGCTCAGATCCTACTGGACAGAACCAGCTGCATTAAATCATTTGGCTATAGCTGCATTACACTTCCCATGTGGTCCTCCAGCAACTGTATTACTTGTGTTTTCCCCATTACAGTATTTCTGCAGCACGATGTGTGGACAGAAGTCAGAGGATAACAGCATTTTCTAAAGTTCATTAACTAAAAAGAAAATGATTCAATACAGTTGAATACATTACATTTGGTTGATCGAACTATAGAAGTTCCAGTAGGAAAGAAGTGGCAGCATAAACTGACAGCTGACAACTCAAACAATAAAAACTTTGAGGCATCAACATCTAAAATAAATTGCCTTTACCCCATCTAATGCCAGAAATAATTACACTCAGTTTAGATAACTGAGAGAACTAAAGCTGTGGAAATTGATGAGACAGCCAGCAATCAAATGTTTCTTTTAAAAGGACTGTAGCCTGGAAGACTGATGAACGTCCATATACTTGACTACACCCAACACAGAAAAAGCTTGTGGATCCAGTGGCCTAGCACTGATAAATAGCTCAGATAAATAACTGAGCAGATTCTGGAAATGCTTTTTACGAAAGGAAGCACCGATGCAGGCATTTGGAGCCTATAGAATCATTAGGTAGTAATGACTTTCGGCAATTTCAGTGACAGCATTGGACTAGAAATTATCTTGTTTGGAGCTAGTCAATACTGCCAGATTGAAAAAAACTTCAGTTAAAAACTGATTTAATAAATAAGCTACCGTGGCAGGTAAGTATTAGAAAGGAAAGGCAAGCATAGATTAAAAGTAAATAGATGTAAGTGGAATATAAAAAAAAAAAAAAGGAAAAAGCTAAGGATAAAAAAAAAAAAAAAAAAAAAAAACAAAAAAAAAACCAAAAAGAAAGCCCTTATGCTGCTTAACAAGTTGTTGTCAAATCCTCCCACAGGTAGCTAAAGGAGTCCTTTATTTCAAACACAGAATATAACACAATGAGAAACATAACTAAAGGTTTAGTAAAATCATGAAATGCAAACATCTAAGCACAGACTCCTCTCTGCTGAATGACAGCAGAACATACACAGAACAGCCTACCTATAATCTCCCTGAAGGAGGATTTAAACATTCAACAGGTAATAAGCTAAACAGATGGGGGAGGGTGAGTGTAATAATAATAATAATAAACATAATAATCAAGGGATTGCCTAAGATTTATGTTCAGGGTTTTCATCTTCTTCAGAAGAGAGAGGATAAGGAATTTCCTTAAACTCTTCAAGGAATACAGCACCATCTTCAAGACAAAATGCTCTATGCCTGTTTTCGTCTCCCTAGATACAAAGATCCTGAGATCACACCACTCCAATTAACTGGATTAAGGCAAACAGCTCTGTGAAGCTCCAGAATTGCTCAAAGCTGTTGATACAAAAAACCCAATCCAAACAAACAAAAAACCCCAATGAAACAAAAACAAACAAAAACAACCCCCCCGCCCCCCAACAAATCTCAGTGCAGTAGCTATAAATTATGAAATTGCACACTGTCACCAAACTGTGAAGAAACATCAACAGGATCAGAAGTTGCTACAGATCAGACCTGTATAGGAAACCGTATGTTGACAAAGGGCACTGTTTCAAGCACATACCTTCTAGAACTCTTGCAGGTTTCAAATAAGAGGTCCTTGAACTTGGAAAGGTTTGTGAACCAAAAAAATGTAAGACTTGAGAACCTTTAGAAATTCCAGGTGACCTGGAACAAATCACCTTTCTAGCAAACACGGTGAAATACACTTTCCAGAACACAGAAAACCTCCCTAGGGGAGTCCTCCCATAATATCACACTCCCCCTGCCCCCAGGTTCTTCTACAAGGCAAATCAAGCCCATTATCTGTAAACATTGTTCATGCAAGTACAACAGTATTTAAGCAGGGATAACTTCATGATAAAACAATAAATGAAGCAACATGCATGCCACCTACATAGTAAAGATAAAAACATTTCCCCTGCATGGAAAGAGTTACTGAAGCACCTACTGTGTCATACCAGAGGGTGGTAAGAGGCAAGACCTTATGAAAACTTTTGAAGGCTGGAAGTCACAATACTCATCGTGTATGCTCGAACAAAGTTAAAGGAGGTCTTTTTGTATCACCTCATCCAAACTAGGACATTACACAAGCCTATCCGCTAAAGATAAGAAAATAATAATAATAACAAGAAGAAGAAGAACAACAACAACAAATAATAATAATAGTATCACACAATGCTACAAAGCAAGAAACAAGAATTGAGATTCCAAATCTCAGTGTTTTGGTCCTGATTTTATTAACACAATTCTTAATTAGAGGTGTTTTAGTAGTCCTACTGTGATTTGGCAAGAATTTTCATGCTTGTACTATTGGTGTAAGACTTTATTTTTTTAAAACTAATAAACAGAAAGAAACCCTATGCAGAATTACAGAATAATTGAGTTTGGAAAGGTCCTCTGGAGATTATCTACTTCACTACCCCTGCTCAAAGCAGGCTCAGCTACAGCAGGTCACTTAGGACCATGATCAGTTGGATTTTGAGTATATCCAAGGAGGGAGACTCCACTCTCTGAGCAGCCCTTTCCAGTGTTTCACCATCCTTAGAGTCAGAAAGTCCTCTCTTACATTTAAATTAAACAATCTGCTTGAACAATAGCAAATAAATCACGCACCAGAGGTACAAAACAGGTTTTCACATTCATTTTACAATGTTGGATACAAACCCCAGTTAAACCAGACCATATGAATATACTTGGGCTTCAGTATTTAATACATAATTTTTGAGTTTTGCTGTGCATATTGACAATAACCTTTTAATAGAAAGCAAGCAATACATTTAAATAAAGCTAATGTCTTACTTCAGTTAAAAAAAATAAAAAGAATAAATAACTTAAGACTGAGTATAGATTAACAAAAATGTAATTGACTACAGATTGATTTTGATTCACAGTTTAAAGTGAGATACATTATCATGTCAATAATGTTATTTCTGAATCCATAGGAAAAAAATTATGAGAATTCTAAAGCTCTTTGCAATCTTAAGCATTAAACAGATACAACAGGATGTTTTCCAAATTAAAAGTTTATTGGAATACAGCCTCAAATGGGGTACTAGAATATGTTGTCCTATAAAGGTCATGTAATCCACTCATCTCAGCTACAACAAAAATTAACCGTATCTCTACAGTGTAACATGATCTGGGGATGTGCAAGGAAGTTAAAGAAACCCACTCCCTAATCATTGCCATTGTAGCAGAAAAAAACCAAACCCTGACCGCCACTACATATCAACAACAAGGAAAAATTCTGGTGTGCTTTTTTCTAGATTTTTCTGAATACACTTGATTCCTCACAGTTTGCTACCTTCTAATCTTGTTACTCTCCAACAACCGTTCAACAGATCAATTCCTGTCACTTCATTTATCTCAACCTCTCACTAATTACAGGTGACAGCCTGACACAGTTCTCTTAACTACAGTCTCTCATCTATCATCAACTGGGCAAAGCAATACTGATTAGTTATTCATCAAGATTTTTTAACTTTTCTTTAGAAAAGTCTCACTCAACAGGTAGCTTCTAAGATGCAAGTTGTTGACAGCACCGTGTAGCGGGAACAAGACAGAGAACTGACAAAGATCCTTCTTTTGATGAGTTATTTTTAACCAAGTCAAGCCTCTGACCCAGTTCTCCACAAGGACCCACAAACCTTGACACGTGGTGGCACACGCCAAAAAAAAAAAGCTGGAGACAGGGCAAAAAAATGCCACTTAAGAACAGTCCGAGTGATGCTCTGAATTCTATCTTTTGGCATGAATATGACAAACATTTAAACAGTCTTACACCTACCCGAAGATCATTTGCAAAATGTATTTATGAAGGATATCAAGAACAGCTATATTAAATTCAGTAACTGTGAAGGAGGAAACATCCATGTGCTGAACAGCAAGAATAACATTAACTCTAGTGCATACATTTATCTTATTAGGCACTTAAGAAGCACAGTAGTAAATGTACTTAATTAGTTGATAATAAGAACTCCCAGGCATAGGATATATTTGGGACATTGCACTTTGTTGCATAACGAGTTGTAAGGTCTTCCTTTTAAGTCTCACTGACTGTTCCACGAAGATGGATCTCAGTCAATGCCACAAACCTGGCTTCAGAACAGAGGCCTTTAAAGAAATAAAACCAAGAGTATTGGAGGGCTTCCAAGACAACACACGCTCTCTGGCAATGAACTATTTTAAGTCTCCTACTGTCTGAGCCTCTCCTAATACTTCTTCGCCCTTGGTTTTCACGCTGCACGCATCCATGGAGGAAGCAGACTGCTGAAACACCGACAGGAAGAAAAACCTACTCATCAGCTCTGATAATTAATTCTCTATAGATTCAAACATACTTTTGTTTCAATCAAATGACATTTCAGAATTAATCGCATGAGAAAGAAATTAATTAGCCGGTCAAGAAGTAAAGCAGAATTTTAAGCCTCAGAAGAATGATCTGCCCCTGTACTTTGGGATGTGTTTTACAAGGATGTCCACTCCCTAAGTACGGGTTGGCAGATCTGGAGTCATGCTTTCACTCTGTTAATAGAACAGCAACAGACAAAAAGCACTCTAAATTTTAAACCCTGATTTATGACATGCGCACATTAAATATGTATCTTAACAAGTGAATAGTGAATACGTTGACCACCACATGCAAAAAGCCACAACCACAGAATTTTTATCTACTGTAGTACTTTTTGAGCCATTTATATTTTATGTCATTCCTAACTTCAACTCATTCCAAAAGGGGTCTGCAGCATCTCCTGTTGTTCCTGGCAGCACACATATTCATGGTGGATTAGACTCGCTTATCAAAGACACTTCCTAATGCAGTGACTCTGATTTTTCAGTTTCCAGTCACTCTGTAGTCTTGCTAACAGCTCCTGCAAAAGCTGTTACAAGCCAAACACGTGGATCTTACCTGCAGAGCTCCACAGTTCTCTAGGGGTCAATGGTCCCCTTCCTGATCTGGTATTACATGGTAATCACCATCAATTAATCCACAAAGATGAGGGAAAAACACCCTACATGCAACTACAAAAAAGTTCAATATATTGATTTAGAGGAGCCCTTTCTCCAAAGGTCTAGACTGTCCTAATCGACTATAACTCATAAACAAATCACTGTCAAGTACCCTCAAAAATAGGACAGAATAAACAAGCACATTCCTTTCTGACACATTTAATAGCACCGACAAAGGAAAATCCAGACAGCCAGATGAACACTCATTAGAAAGCAACTACTATACTCTGAAGTCAAGTCATAGCTGGAAGACCTCAAGGCAGAGTTATCTTTGCCTGCATTAAGATTCTCTCTACTGCTGTTCTTCTGGCAGAGTAGGTGCTCATGAGAAAAGTGCTGTATGAGCAGTAATGGTAATAAAGCAGCAAGAAAAACTGGAAATAAAAAACAAAGTCACCAAACCTGAAGCAGCAAAAGACAGCCTGGGAACCTACAAAACCATTTTTAGTTCTTGACACAGAAAGACAGGTTCTTTCAAAAGAAGACATTCCACATACCTGTCTCCTCTTCCTATGCAATTTTACATCACTGCTTACCCCAAACACCTCTTCCCTCCTCTGCTCTCAGCTGCACAGTTCCCCATTCCTGAGCACTAACTGTTGCTCATCCAGCTGATCACACAATCACTCCACTCAGTAAGTCAACGAAAAGTTACCGTGCCAGTTATCTGCTCTTTTACGAAGCTCAATCTGTCTGTTGTACCACCCATGAGCACCTCAGCAGCTACAAGATACACAGGATGGTAGCAACAGCTTGCTCATTTGACTCTAAACTTCTAAGGCTGCAGCTTCAAGGAAGTTGTGTGCTTTGATTTACAAGAGACAGAAAGGGTTGAAATTAGGCAACTGATCAGACTGTCACAGCAAGACCACTTGCAACTCCACCTTCTTTGCCTTGCCCAAAGAAAGCCTCCTTAGAAACGAAAGATACATTCATGTATCAGGCTGCTGCGAATTGCTCTCAAAATAAGGGTGTCTCCTCTCTCCTGTGGTGCCATGAAGAGTTCAAACAATAGGAGATGAAGAAACACACTTAAGCAAGAACTGTCAATGCCTGAGCCAGTCTGCGATGATTTGAGACTCCAGGATGACTCTGCAACACTCAAGCGGTTGTATTTTCTGAACAAAATGTAGCAGCTGAAGTATCCGTGTATGTGCCAAGAGAGCATTTAGCTTCAGCAGGCATTGGAGAGGTATTTTACAGCAATAATATATTTTGTATTTCAAATTATTATTCCATTTAATAAATCATGCAAAAGAGGTCACACAGATGTTCTTATTGCGGATGCTCCTGCCATGATTATTTTTCCTGCAAAATTTCTACTCAGGTGCTACATGCTTAAGACAGCAACATTTTGACTCCTTTTGGACCTCCAGTGATTGATATCCCTTACTAACGATTAATTTCTCATTTTTTCTACTTCAGTATTTTCTCCACACGTCACCGTTCATCACTACGCCAGAACAAGGCTAAGACAAAAAAAGCCTCAAAGAATGAACACAAGTTTCTGGGGCTTTTTTTTTTTTGCTAACGGTAAATGAAGATTAAGGCCTTCTCTGATCCCAGAATTAGTGGTTCTGCTGTGGCCTGGCCAAATAAGACTGCTCAGAGCATTTCCACATAAGTCTACCTGAAGCTTCTGAGCCCATTACTTTACGCTGCTTTCCCATCTCAATCTGTTTTCCTCTGAGCATTAATCTGAACAGTGTTGATTAGTTACCCGGCTTTGGCACTGCTCTCCTTCTCCCAATAAAGCCTTTACAAGTTTTAACAACGTGTCTACCAAAGTTTAAACAAACCAGAGTTAAAATACTATAAACTGCAGGTTTATAGAGCTCTATTTGAGACAGCCGCTAACACTAGGTCTTAAATTATTTAAGACATTGTTGTTGAGGAAAAAAAAAAAGGAAAAGTGGTACACACTATTGCATAAAGAACAGACTTCTCTACAAAATTCACGTGTAATAATTTAAAGCAGAACTTCTCTAAGGGAAAGTTTGCACCTAATGCTAAATTCTACACAGCTCTGTCATGGTCACCCTTTTCTGGGGTAACTGAAGTTGAAAGATGCATTTGAAAGTGAGTCTGCTAACTGCTATGTGACATACTTCAGGAGCATTTTTGATGTCAGAAGTCAATCATTCCAGAAATTCAGGTCAGACTGTCATCTTTTCCAAGGCCTTTAGCCTATCAATACACCATTCATATAACACAGGCATTTTCTGTATAGCAAGGGCAGGGGATAATTCAACTCTTTAGACCAAACTCCAGTTGGAAAAACAAGCAAGTGACAAACACGATTACCAGCTTAGCACGTTATTTTAAAAAGAATGACACCATTGGTTTAATAATATCCTTGTGGTTTAAGGAAATGGTAAAGGAAAAAGAACAAGTGGGAAATATAATCATTACTGGAACTGCAGCAAGAAAAATCCAATAGTCAACATATTGCTTCCGCACTCACTTCTGACTCCAAACTCATTTAAGCAAAGGGCATAATTCCAATTTGAAGTCTAGGAATTCTACAAGGACTGATCTAAACAACAAATATTTATGACCTAATAAGCACAAAACTTGTCTGTAAGGACCAGCATTTTGAAAGCTCCCAAATATAACTGAGAAGTGGAAGAGTGACAGCGAAGTCCTGTAATATCTGCAGTAGTATTTATTGAAGACTAGACTAAGATGAAGGCACGTTCGACATTTTTCACACACAGTGGGTGAAGTACTCAAAACTTCTAATACAAAAGAATCATCTTTTGTACTGATGATGAAAAAGACCAGCTTTACAATCCACAATTTTGTATAGCTAACTTCATTCTAAGACAGCTGCATTTGCCAAAGGCCCTGATATTTTTGGTGAGATTTTAAAATTCTATCCAGTGGTGTCAGAATGGACATGTATAATCCCCACAGCAATCTGACTGCACATTTAAAAAGAAAAAAACCCAAACTGTTATCAAACAAAGCGGAGCTGTGATACTTGAAATTGGCTGAGTGCCGTGCCGATATATGGAATTATGAAGGAATTTACTATGCGACGACACAGCATGAATGCCAGTCAATTACACTGAGAAATCAGTTGAAAACAAATGTAAATCTAACAGACCTAATCTACAGTCCCAAAGTTTTGCCAGTAACTTCCTGCCTTTCGTTTCAAAAACAATGATTATTCTCTGACTCAACACTGCTGAGATATGAGACTACCCAAGCTAATTAGCTGTAAAGAGAAAACAACTTGCAGCCCCACCGTAGTTTCTGCGACGGTACCATTAAACATTTCTACCAGAAGCATGCAGAAAACCCAAAACACAGTTTGCAGAATACAAAACAAACTAAGAGCCATTTCTGGCACTGGCAGAAAGTAGACTGGTTATATACCTCCTCATTACAGAGAAAACAAAACTTACCCACTGCTCAGACAAGAGGGAAGAAAAATACTCTTACAATAACATTTGAGGGGAAAAAACCCACATAATTCACAATTCGGATATTCTTAACTGCTGATCCAGGTACTGTTTCTATTTACAACAGATTTCGAATAGTTCTTATTTCCTAAACAAGAAGAGAGATACAGCATTATATATGTACTAACATCCTTTAAATAAAATATATTACATGTGATCATAATTTTCTAGAATGCAGCAAATTAGCCTTTTAAGGCTACAGACTTACAAACTTTGTTTTGTTAGCTCAGGCTAAGAAAATATTAAGAATGATTACGAAAAATGCTATAGTTACACATTTGTACATTGGAAGAATGCCTTAGAAAAGACCTGTTGCGAATATTGCCTCAGAAGAAATCTAAACTAATTTTATTTCAAAGTTTCATGTAGAAAAGCTGTAAGCTTAAGAATAAAAAAAACTATCAATCCACATTCAATTAAGTAATCTCTTCTTAAAATTTTGGGTTGTTTGCAGATTAGGTAAAGATCAGTATTAAGAGAGAAAAGCTTTTTACACAGTGTACGTTTCTTTTAAAAATCTGAAAGTTCTATCTATTTTTAAACATACACTGGAAGGAAGGCATAGGATTTACAGCGTATAAGGATTTCTAACTTCTTACCCCACCAGCTCTGAAAAGATGATAAATTCAGCAAATTAAACAGAAGGAGGTTGAGTCTTCTGCACATCTCCATCACACAGGTAATCCTAAACACGGCTCAGCTTTCATTTGTAGTTGGCATGTAGTAAGTTCTACTGATTTGATAAACAGGTGCTCTTTGAGTAGAATAATACACTGAAACACTAGCTGCAACAATAAAATCACTGTGAACAAGTTTTTATCTTAGATCCCTTTCTTTCTACATCCGTTCTCCAACAAAAAAGCCAAAATTTTAAATCAAGAACCTGCAATTTTGTTTTGCTGTGTTCTGCCTATGGATTATAATTCCAATTATAATTGCACTGCACAGCATGGATGAGCTCTGACATCTGAGGAAACCACCATTCCCTTTTCTTCATTGCCTCTATTTGCCAAAAGCTGTCACCCCAAGAACAAGAGAAGACAGCACATGCCTGTACCTTTGCTGGTTTTCTGCACAGAAAACAACAAAAAGCTTGAAATTGGCTAACAAGACCCAAAAATAGGCTTCACACCAGGTTTTTAATTGGCTAATGCAAGCATACTTTAATTGAAGAAACTGGGTGTTAACTGTATAATTCACTGTCATTTCAAAAACTTTCTAACACTAAATTAGAAGTCAGCTCATGTTGCTGTACAATGCCAACAATGAAGACGACCATTTATTTTAGAGAAAGTTCATGAAAATACTCACATACTTGTTGTTTTATATTCATGTATTTTAAAGCAAGATGTCTTGACTCATTGATTTCAGATGAGTATCACATGCACAACTGATTTGCTTCTTATCTATGATTTATAATCAAAGAAAAGAGTGCAAGTTCATAAAACATTCTGTGATTAAATCACCTAAATAAGAATTCTATGAACTGAACAAATGGGACAGCTGTTATATTAATCCCATGCACAAGTAACGAACTTCACAATATTTTTTGGCTGATTCTTGCTTTTACAAGCAACTTCACTACCAGTACAGAGGCACTAAGAAGTGACTTTAATAGCTAACTTACACTGGCATTTTAGGGCAGATGCAAAAAGTGTGCTTTTGAAGCCAATTTCCTGGCATCCTCACTGCTCTGGTTCATATTTTGTAGCCGCTCTGCAATAGGCAACTAGATTTCTTTTGCACAGAGCTAACCTAGAAGATACACCCCAAGAATGTACCAAATGAATCTCAGCCAACATTCAGTCTACAGGATCAGGCCAGAATTTTATCAAAGGTATATTTCTGAAATGAAGGTGGATGGCAGCTCCTCGGCATCACTTGTGTCACACTACTTGCTAATATAAACACCAATGCACATATAACTAAGCCATGAGCTCAGGCAGCTGAGTGAAAAGTAACTTGACAAAACCCCCTAACTTTTGGCTGAACAAGTTCCTTAAACCATTTCACAAATTCCAGTGCCAGTATAGGGCAGCTCAAGCTTCTTGTGGTTTAAGCTATCATGAAACCCATGCTAGGTCACAAGTGAAATACCCAATAGCTCTAAAAAGAGGAAATTTCTCTTCTTCCCCTCCATCAGCAAACAGTTTTGCTGCCTCCTTCCTTGTGTTGGTACTGACATTCATTCAACCCCACTGTTAATCGATACGGAGTTAAAATCAACAGGAAATTGTGATGAATTTTCTACCTGCATAGCCCCTGATGCCAGCATTGGACAAGGGCTAATGCCCTTGCAAGGAGAAGCAGCAGCAGGAGCACACAGCCAGGGACGGGAGAAGACAGAACCACCTTCTCCAGTAGCAACTCACCAGTAGATTGGTTCAGCTGCAGTGCGAAACCACACCCCAAGAGCAATTTAAAGATTCATATAACTGTTGTGAAGTAGCTGGACTCGTTACCCCAACACACATACTCCTATTCCCTGCTCTATGCAAATCTTCTACCTTCATGCTAATTTCAAGGATGTGCACAAAAAGGCAGAAATATGGGTTAATAAAGGCTGGTGTTCTCACATGTGCAGTCAAGGTTGTAACACAATTTGTGGTATTTTTGTTCTGGTAACAAGGCTGTCCTTTAGTAGGTGCGTACTAAGTGGACATAAAGCTTTTCCTTTCCAGGGTTTTGTTGCTTTGTAAGCATATGATTTGTATACAGCAACCATAACTGTTTCAGTCTTCTGTATGCTCCTTTATTCCCATTTAGTAGGCAGTTGACAGTGTCCCTTCGAGGCAGAAATAAGAATGATTAGGAACAATTAGCCACACGTATTAACTTTTGCTCCAGCAAGACAGATCTCACACAAACACAACTCTTTGCAGGAAAAGTTGCCTGTGTGTCCAGCCTTTAAACAACACATTTGCAAGCAAAACAAGCTGTGGGTCTAAAAACGCACACATATTCATTTCCAAAAGAATCAGTTCTGAATCATTCAAAGTTATCTACAGACCTGCAGTACTGAAGAGGAAAAACTTCACGGCAGCTCCTTAGGACTACTTGTGTCCCGTGAGTTTGAAGAGTGGTAATTTTGTACTATGTTTTGCACACCTACGAAGGGAGACTTAGCATTCATGTGACTAGTACCACACTTGCATTCCAGCATTATATAAGAATTGGGTAACCAAGTCAAGCTCCTTTCCCCACAAGCATCAGGTGCTTCAAACAAACAGGTCTGAAGAACACAGCAGCAGGTGCTCAAAAGAAAATTCCACCTCCTTCACAGGATTTCCTTATTTCTTAAGCTATATCACCTAGAGGTTTTAGTTAGAGTTACAGCTTCTGAAGCATCAGATGCAGTTTCCCTAGGAAAAACCCCCATTCACTGTATTCACACGCGCGTTAACCGGAGCTACAGCCATACTTCAATATAACTAGATTCTCTCCCTCCCAAGTATGAGGTACTTTACAGGTGACCAACAGTGACTGCACAAGATATTTGTAATGGGTCAGGCTGCTAAGGGCATTCTGACTTTCTTTGTATTATTTACAGTCTCATTCCTCAGGCAATCTAATATCTTGTTTGCCGTTTTAACTGCAAGGTTTTATTTGAGATCACTACAGTGATAAGCCAGGTCTGCTTCTTGAGTTAATTTATTTAGAACCCATGGAATGGTGCCCGAGTAGTTTCTCTTCTTCAGATCTGATCTCTTTTGCAAGAAAGTATCTGACCTCCTCTGCAACAGATAAGGATAAAATTTTGTGGCCGCTTGTATTCAAAATTACAAGTTCTTGCACTAAATCCCTGCATAAAATAAAATTTCTAACACTAGCCTAGTGTATCCTCACAGCAATCCAGGCAATTATGATGGAAAATAGATTTTTAAATAGAACAAACATAATGTAAACATTCCCTTTCCTGGGATGATTTTTCTCAAACTGGTTGGACACACACAAAAAGCAGCAGGCCCTTGAGAAACCTCACTCATAATACTGAGCACACAGGCTCTCTTACCATTAAGGCCAGTTTAGCAAGTCATCAAATAAGAGTACTAGTTTTACCAGTAAGAGTAATTTCTTATTCAGCCCTCTTCCACTTTCTTTTGCATCTTAAACTCATTTTAACTAACCATGTTGCTCTTAGGAGCCCAAAGCACATCAACAGTAACCCTAGTTAAGTACAAGTACTCTCCCGAAATCTGGTACTAAACTGCAGAACGCTGAAATTCGTGGACTGTATTTCTGGCTACAGTAACTTCAATGCTTTGTTAAAAGCACCGCTTATCTTCCTAGGCTGAGGATGAAACTGCATAAAAGGCAGGAGTGCTTTTAAAGCCCTGTTTTACCCACAGCAGCTCAAAATACAACAAACTTTAAAACATTCAACAACGACAGAGGGAACTGCAGAAGCAGCAAATTATTACAAATAGCTGTTTCATAAAAACGCTTCCCTGGGAATACTTTCCCCAAATAATTACACAAGGCACATCAGAGCAGACTTTTCCTTTTCTATGCTGGTAGCTCCGCAATACTGCTATACCTTATATATACCTGGTCTGGTGAGAGGTGTCCCTGCCCAGGGCAGGGGGGTTGGAACTCGATGATCTTTAAGGTCCCTTCCAACTCGAACCATTCTATGATGGTACATTTTATAAGTAACCCGGTCAAGGGAGTAACTGCTAAAACCGTGCATATACATGTTGCGAGTATGGGCCTGTGTCACTCTTAACACCCCATTTTTCATTGTTAGAAATGTTTTGATGACTACAAATAAGTCAATACTTGCCAAGATCCGATGTCCACAAAAAGACTGGGTGGCTTAGGTGAAGGGGACGAGCATCAGCAGCACCCACCGACACAAACCCCGATTCCCTTCGGTGCTGCAGGAGACTGAGGGACCCATCTCCCTCCCATCCCCCAAGCGCTTTTGGG
>VZRU01019880.1:17225-27775 GCA_013398155.1 Pedionomus torquatus | reverse complement strand
TGGGATCCGGACCTGGAAGGCAGAATTTGGTGAGCCAAGCCAGCAGACTGCAGCCTGAGCAGCCTCGGGGGAAGATGCCTCCTCCCAAGAGAGCTCAGCTGCTCTCCTGGACTCCTCGGCCTTCCCCCTCCTGCCTCAGGGCCCAGAGAACAGCAGCTGCCATGAGGCACCCTAGGCCAGCTCCAGCTTCTTGCTTTGATTTAAAGGTGCCAACACATTTTCAGAAACCACAACAGCCAGCGAGGAAGAGAGCAGAGCTCTCCAGTTCACGGCCAGCGTTGGGCAGATGAGCTCGGGCAGGACACCAGGCTGCGCAGGGAGGTCTGGCCACAGCAGGCTCTGCCCAGCCTTCCCCAGACCCCACCCTTTGCCTGTCTCACACAGCTCACAGCCCGCTGCCCGTCAGACGTACCATCAGCCTTGCAGACTGAGGAACGTGAACTGTTCAGTGGCCAAGACATCATCAAGTGAGCAGTTGCTGCAGGAAGGGAGGCCTCTGCCAAGGTGGCTGTGGAACAGAACAACTTCCACCTCCCTACTCTAGGGCAGTTCTCTCCCACAGCACAGCAGCACCACACATCTGTGGGGTGCTTGGTCTCTCAGTCCTGTACAAGCCTGAGGACTCGTCTGCAAGGACAGAACAAAGGCACAACTCCTAGGCACAAGAGGCCACAGGGGTTTTTTTATGTCCTTACCTCAATCTTCTGAGCTAGCAAGGAAGGTTTGAAGTTTGATTTGATCACCACCTTCACTTCCAGTTTGGTCCGACCCACCTCCCGCACCAGTGGGATCACACGGAAGGGAAGGATAATGTCCTTAGTNCCCCGGACACAGCCCGCCCAGCCCCCGGGGGAGCGCAGGCCGCTGGGGCTGGGGGGTGAAGCGCCGCATCGCCCCCTCGGCGAGCCCACCCCCTCGTCCCTCTCGGTCACCGACCGTCCCGCGGCAGGACTGGGCACCGACGGGCTGCGCAGGAGCTGCCAGGAGGGGGGAGGCGGCGTGAGCCCACCGGGGGGGCGCCACACACCCACCCCCCGCACATCTGGGACCGGTCCGCAACATCTACCACAACAGCAAGAGCGAGCACAGAAGCCAGGGTAACTGCAACGCCGATTTGTCCAGTCTATGGTCAGGTCTACTCTACGGGTACATATGCACAAGAACTTCAAAAATACTAGGATATGATGCAAGTAGTGAGACACCAACAGAAGAGGAGTTTAATGGTGGACGTTCCCTAGAAAGATCAGGAGGGGAGTTAGACTAGCCCTTCCCCACCCTGGGAGGGGGAGCGGAGGCAGACGCCCCCCTGCACGCAACGGGGCTGCGAGCTCCTGCAGCCCGGCTGGGAACCGAGCGCAGCGGGCGAGTCCGCTCCCAGGGCGAGCCGCAGGGCCGGGCAGATGCTTTCTCTGAATGGAGCTGAAGACTGAGGAGAGGCAGAGGATGGCTTGGAGAAGAGGGGGCCTGCCAGCCCGCTGGGGCTAGCATCTGGTCTCGTAGATCCCGCTCCGGCCGATGTACCTCACCCATTTGATCACGTCGTGGTCACTGTAGTTCAGCTTTGGCTCAAAGACTTTCAGGTAGCGCACCTTCAGCCCAGAGGGTGCGAAGGGGACCTATTGAGAAAGGGAAAGGCAGCAGAGAGCATTGGAACAGAGGCAGAAGACGCCCTCTGTACAGGAGAGCCAGAGGAGCTCATGGCTATGCATCGTGGAGCTCGGCTATGCGTCCAGGAATGAGCACCAAGAGCCACCCTTCCCTTCCCAACTCCCTGCGCGCGTGGTGACAGACTCCAGCGCCTTTAGGGATCGTTTCCCTCCATCAGCTTTGCCAGCTGGCTGGCCTCATGTTAAAAGGAGTGCGGGACAGCCTGGGACAGGGAACGCCCAAACCTGCAGGGCTTCCCCAAGGGCAGAACGGACGGGAGGGACAGAGCTCTGCCAAGGATACCTGCACCCAGACTCACCTCAAAGTTCATGGAGATGGGGGGCCGAGCCCACTTCTTCTTATCATTGGTGGGCAGCAGCTCAATCTCCGCACTGATCTGGGATTCCTTCATTCCAGCCATACGTTTTATCCTGCCAGAGAAAGCCCAGAGTGAGGGGCTGCCCAGTNATCCGGACCTGGAAGGCAGAATTTGGTGAGCCAAGCCAGCAGACTGCAGCCTGAGCAGCCTCGGGGGAAGATGCCTCCTCCCAAGAGAGCTCAGCTGCTCTCCTGGACTCCTCGGCCTTCCCCCTCCTGCCTCAGGGCCCAGAGAACAGCAGCTGCCATGAGGCACCCTAGGCCAGCTCCAGCTTCTTGCTTTGATTTAAAGGTGCCAACACATTTTCAGAAACCACAACAGCCAGCGAGGAAGAGAGCAGAGCTCTCCAGTTCACGGCCAGCGTTGGGCAGATGAGCTCGGGCAGGACACCAGGCTGCGCAGGGAGGGCTGGCCACAGCAGGCTCTGCACAGCCTTCCCCAGACTCCACCCTTTGCCTGTCTCACACAGCTCACAGCCCGCTGCCCGTCAGACGTACCATCAGCCTTGCAGACTGAGGAACGTGAACTGTTCAGTGGCCAAGACATCATCAAGTGAGCAGTTGCTGCAGGAAGGGAGGCCTCTGCCAAGGTGGCTGTGGAACAGAACAACTTCCACCTCCCTACTCTAGGGCAGTTCTCTCCCACAGCACAGCAGCACCACACATCTGTGGGGTGCTTGGTCTCTCAGTCCTGTACAAGCCTGAGGACTCGTCTGCAAGGACAGAACAAAGGCACAACTCCTAGGCACAAGAGGCCACAGGGGTTTTTTTATGTCCTTACCTCAATCTTCTGAGCTAGCAAGGAAGGTTTGAAGTTTGATTTGATCACCACCTTCACTTCCAGTTTGGTCCGACCCACCTCCCGCACCAGTGGGATCACACGGAAGGGAAGGATAATGTCCTTAGTGGTTCGGTATCTGTAGGGATGCAAGCAGCAGCAAACTCTGAGGTGGTGTTAACTCCCTTACAGTCCCAAACTGTGACACCTTCCTGAAGGGACAGCCTCTGCATATAGGGAACAGTTTAGGGATGTCAGCCAGAACGGGAGCCATCCCAGAAGGAAGCAGCAGTAAGATCTCCGCCCGCCTCGGGCAGTGATGGCTTCTCGAGTCCCAAGTCCTACATTGGGTTCCTGCCAGCGGCCCAGTTCAAGAACTCCAGTTTTAAGCACTAAACCCCAGACTCAGCACAGTAAAGGGTAAGGAAGCACAGCCAACATTATTGTCGTGGCAAAGAAAACCATGCATCTGGGCTCCTACCACAGCTCTAACACAGGATTTGGGGGACAGAGCCCACTCTGAAAAGAATGCAAGTATATACTCGTTAGATGCTTGAGGGCTGCAAACCTGCCCGAGAGCAGCACCGCCAGTGCAACAGGGAGCAGATGCCAACACCAGCATGTTCGTGCCCCTCCACCTTACCTCATGAGCTCAAACTCTCCATCTGGTGGGATGAAGCTGATGCTCCTCTCAGAATCAAACTTGCTGAGCCTCACACACTGGTGGAAAGTGCAGTCATCAATGGCGATTGACTGTTTGCCACTAAAAGAAAAGACAGGAGAGTTAAACAAGTACAAGCTGCAGCCCTGGCTCCTCAGTGCAGATCTGCCCAGGCAGAAACTACTCTACAGAGCGCGTTGCCATCACAGGCGTCCAGGGAATGGGGAGGCAGGGGGAGAATTAAGGGACAGCAGGCTCTTGGCTACAACTGTTCTTGTGTCACCACCACAAGGACCATACTTCAGTAAGCTCTCTCCCTCCTCTCCCCAGCGAGGACAGAGATGAGTAGCACCCTTCTGGTGCTCAGGTCTGCCAGCCAGCACCTCGGGGGACGCTTCAAAGAGAGGAAACACTTTCCTGTCCACAAAGGTACCCCCCTGCCACACAGCCGGGAGGTGCCAGGTTCAGGGAACTCCTGAAGGCTCTTCACTGCTGTGGGCTTCCACAGCGCTAGCAGGAGAAGCAATTCTGAACCAAGTGGCCAAAGACCACAACATTATACTTTAAGATTTCTCTCACTACTAAAAATCTACGCAGCTGCCACTCGTCCCCGTGTGGGCGCACCAGCCCAGCCTGCCAGCGCACTGCTCGCCCCGAGTTCTAGTCTCAGAGAACACCTTCCTCCCTACAGGTCCTGAGCCAGCCAAGAACTCCTCCCAGCGACTGAGAGGGACCAGAAGAGGTGGTGGCAGCAACAGAAAAGTCAGTAGTTTAAATAAAGTGCAGCAATAGAGAATTGTGGTATTTAAGCTGCCTCAACTGCTGCGAGCAATACGAGAGCTGTGCCAGTGTGCCGAGGTGGCAGAAGCACCGCAGGCAGGTCCAGCTCTCCTGGGAGCCACCACCACCTGCAGCGAGAGCAGACTGCCCCCGCCTGACTGCTGGGTTACACAGCCCGGGAGGGCAGTTTGTGCTTCAGGAGTGGAGTAAGTCTGTCCTAACCTGCGGCCCAGTCGGCAGCCAGCACTAACTGACTGCCTGCTGTTCCTTTGGAAGGCTGCTGGGAAAGCCCTGCCGGCAAGTGCAGCTCTGAGGCTCAGGCAGTGTCACTCGGGGTTTGGTGTTGCCACAAGATAGATGCCAAAAAGCAACCAGCAGCAGCTGTCCCTTTTGGCCACCTCGTAACTAAATGCTTCTGGAGACTGACATCTCTAAGGTCTTGCCAACCAGAGAACTACCTCCCAAGAGCCCCTGCCCATCCTGCTCCTGTAGCTCAAGAGAACAGGCACATTCACAGGCAAAGGCACTAACAACACAAAAGGCTTGGGACAGCGTTGCTGACTCTTCAGAGGCTGACACAGATGACATTTTGACTAGGATATATCCCCGCTGGGTGGCCACCCGATGGCTCATCCATTCTAGTAGCTAGATTCAGGTACAGGAAGGATGGCTTAAAGGTGACAGTGAAGCGATAGCTCTTGGCTTGGTTCTGAGAGAAAAGGCAAATAGCAGCTCAGCTCCATTCACAGGAACCATCCTGGAAAGCATCTGATATCCAGGTTACATGCACAAGTCACACAAAGCAAGAGACAAGGGGGGACAGCAGAGTGCACACACAGCTGAAGCAGTTATCTACCTTCCCAATTCACTGGGGGTCAGCAAAAACAAAAACAACAACAACCAAGAGAAACACAGTTGAGTTGCAAATGGTTAGTGAGAAAAGAGTGGTCATCCCTTTCCTTTTATCTCTTCACTCCAAGCAGGGGGTGAGGCTGGAAGAGGCACGAGACCTGCTCTCAGCCTTGGGGTAGGGACTGGGGTACAGCCGGGCTCCTGAAGGGGTGAGCTCCTGCCACAGCGACCTCCCACACGTCAGCAGGGGCATTACCCAGCACTGTCAGCTGCTCCAGTGTGGGGGAGCAGCCCGGTCAAAACTGGCTCCCTCGTTGCTCTCTGGGAGCACCACTGCTGCACCCCACAGATAAGAGTCTCTGCGCTGACTGGAACTGCTGGAGACACGGGTTGTGAGAAGCTGACAGACCTAACACGAGTTCAGGGAAAAACACTGTAGGGAAGTTTCCAGCTGCGAGGACCTCACACTTAACGTGTCTGAATCTTAATACTTGGAGAGCTGTAAAGAAGCCCTCTGTATTGAGCGCCTCAGGCTGGTACTGGCCCAACAGCTGGCCTGCCCCAAGAACAGCCAGCCATAACGTCTGAAGGGAAGAAAATATCGGCTTCATCTGTCAGACCAGAGCAGCTGTTAAGCACTGTCCTTTCCTAAGAGCCCCTGCTGGCAAGTGGATTTTGCCCCAGCACATCTTACCTTTTCCCCGTTTCATCCGCAGTCCCTTTGCCCTGTTTTTCAATGACAATCTTGTCATTCATGCCAAACTTGCACTCTGGCATTCCACTCAGGTAACTCTTCATCACCACTCTGCCAGAGACGTGGGCACTCAAAACCTGACCTGGTGGAGAGAAGGGCGCAGTTCAGAACACTCACACACCTGGAAGGGGAGAAGGATGCCAGCTCTACAGCTCCTGCTTACCCTGGGGGGACATCAAGAGATTCACGCTCTCCAGCACATCAAGAAACAGCTCGTTGCGACGATACTTGATCCCTTCACGTCTCCATCCAATCTGTCCGGTCACCTGGCTGGTGATCTGGGACTGCTCTTCCTTCGTCTGAAAGGAAGAAATGACATCTTGGACCTCTAGATAAACTCAAAGACTAAGAAAGCTTGCTCTAAATATAAGTTTGCCATTTATTACACTCCGGTGCTTTTGACACCTAGGTATGAGTACCGTCTCCCCCTTCCCCCCGATTTATCATTCTCTCCTCAGTACAGCAAACCCGATGTCCAGCTCAAACCCAACCATAACAACCCCAGGAAAGGCTCTTCCACTGTGTTGGCTAGTCCATGGGGCACGTCTGGGTGCAGGGATGCACGGGCTCCACCACTGACGTCAGATTACATCTCAGGCTGTCCCAGCAGCCCGTGTCAAGCAGAGGAGCAGCTGACAGACGAGTCCCACATGAAACCACAGGGCCACAAGAGAGGTGATCCCCAGGGACTGCTCCCCGGTAGCAGCAGTCATTAGTTACACACCAACAGAACCCAACACACAGCTAGCAGCACCCAGGCTCTGTGCCTCCCGAGAGCACTGAGGATCATGTCGAGAAGCACTGGGAGGTTTCTTTCCTACCTGATGCTACAGGCGGGGTCCAGTCACACGCAGAAAGTCACGAAGGAGATGTATAAGCAGCGAGTGCGGCGCACACAGGGTTAACGGGCAAGCGGGTCAGTAGCAAGAAAAGGGAGGAAGGGAGAAAGAGGCAGGTTAGGCTTAAGGCTACCTCAGGATAGGAACAAAGCAGGCCAACTCATCATTAATTAGGCAGCTAATCAGCACAAACAAGAGCAGGGGCTTTGCCCTTTATGTCCCCTCAGGAAACCCAGCACTCTTAGCAGTGAAATAGCTTTTCAGACTTGACCCGTTATCATCACCCAGACACAAGGCAGAGCAGAGGCAGTGACAGACAGCAGAGTTCCCATGCAGGGCACGCTCCTCATGGCGCTGTCCTTAAAGCACGCCCTGGACACTTACCATGGCACAGCTGCCCAGACTATGAGAAGTACAAGGCACACAGGACTGCTGGCACCTTTAGCCTACACCCTGTTTAAAGTTCTATCCTGTTCATTCTGCCTCTTCCACAAACGACTGCAGAGCAGAAGCGGGTCCTGTCCCAGCAGCCCAGCGCTGGGCCCACACGAGCTCGGCCTGACACCAGCAGTGGCTCGGTTTCACATACGCTCCTGCCACAGACACGGCCACTCCTTGAGCAAGCAGAGCCACTGCGGCAACACCTAGTAGGCAGAGGGCTCTGTACTTTCCCCCCAGGAGCAGCTCAGCTACCTGCCTGGTCTGTCCCACAAAGGCAGCCTCCTCATCTGCCTTGTTCAATGCTTTGTTCAGGCTTAAGAGGAGTAAGAGAGGTAGATATAACAGTTCTCTGGCTTCCAAAGGGACATGGATCACATGCTGACTTTCCATCTCCTGCAAAAGCATCAGTGCCACGACCTTCTACTGGTCACTGAAGAAAGGGAGCTAATGGATCCGGGAACACCCGGCATAAGGAGCACTCCCTCAGAACCGTGAGCTTCCCCGAGGATGAGTAAGTCAGCTTAAACAGGACAAGAACATCCCATTTGTGGTACTTGGTTACCAGCACGGTGACCAGGTTAAAGGCAGACACTCACCAGCGGGTTCCTGGGCTCTGGCTGGTGGCAGCCCTCTCCCTACT
The DNA here is from genome assembly GCA_013398155.1 of Pedionomus torquatus. Lineage (NCBI taxonomy): Eukaryota > Metazoa > Chordata > Aves > Charadriiformes > Pedionomidae > Pedionomus > Pedionomus torquatus. The sequence continues at coordinate 20,005 of VZRU01019880.1, read as the reverse complement.
CCAAGAAGTACTACCAACATTTTAGCATCACAGCATGTCCAAGGTTTGGGGTAACACCGCAACTAAGAGCCAATTAACTCTCATTCCCAGAAAGCACTTGCAGGGGAAGAAAAGCACAACATTCAGCTAGTCAATGAGATGCAGACAGAATCTGAAGTGGGAGAAGGGGGCACAGCTCCACCTCCAGCTGTGAGAACGTGTTCAGCCTAAGCTGGAGGGAGGTGTCTGAGACGGTGTCAGTACCAGCTCCGATGCAGGACGTCAGCACGGCCCACAGTCTGGCTACTTGAGTACAAGTGAAATCCCATTGCACACCAGCACCTTCCAAAAATATGCTACACCACCTCGTTCCTAGAGCACAGGGGCACCTCCCCTGCAAGCAGCACAGCACCAGCAAGTCAAAAGAGAAAAACTAAACAAGCCCCCAGAAAACTAAACCAAGCACAGCTTGTATGCCAAGATCACCAGCCCTGAAAGGCCCCTGTGGCCCCAGAAGGTGGTCACTGGGAGGGCAGCAGGTCAGTAAAGTCTCAGGTCTTTGAGAACAAAGTCAGAAAGTTGATGTTGGGAAGTCTGGCATAGCTGTGGATTTTGCTCCTTCAGTTCAGCGGGACACAACCCAAGGAAATCACCATGGCTAGATGCACCAGAGAGAGCGGAGAAGGAAATATGGCAAGTCCTGTTTCGGTTGTTGCCCCGGCCATACTGTGCCTGGAAAGGGCTATTTCTGCTTTTTGAACTGAGCTGCAGAAACTTCCAACAGAGCAGAGTAACTGCTCACTTATGAGAAGCTGCAGCCCAAAGGTGCTTGTAAGGAAAGGAATAAACATGTTGCTGAAAGCAGCAAGATGCTGTGACAGGGATTTGCACAGAACAGCACAGAAGTTTGTTAGAACAGAAAAAGAAAAAAAAAAAGCAACAAAAACCAAACCAAACAAAAACAGAGGTAGGGAAGGAAGTGAGGGTGGTGGTTAGTTTTGAGTTTTCCTAGAAACAGGAGCTGACTCAGCTGACTCAAGTGCTGATTGCCCAAAACTCTGACTGCAGAAGCAATTTATACCAGGGCTCAGGATGGGGACTGGGGCCGGACGCACTCCCATCTGGCCTCTTGCAAAAGAGTGTCTGCTGCTCAAGCAGGAAACACGGTGCTCAGAGGCAGCTCCTCTCTCACCTCCTCCCTGAGAGATGCAGCCAGTCTGCTATTAGTACAGCAGAAGTTTAATGAGGAGTTCTGATAAAGTCGGTGCTGATGAACAAAGTTGAAACGGAGCCTCCAGAGACTGCCCTCTGCTCCCCCCTAACAAGCTCGGCTGCCAGGCAGGCTCTCACTTAGCACTTTGCTTCTGTGTGTACCTTGCAGCTTCTCCCAGCCCTCTGCTGCAGAGCAGACTGATTCCCAGCTTTCTCCCTGGCTCGCCTGTGGCACAGGGAGAGGAAGAAGTTTTAGACTCAGCCCTCGTAATGAGTTGCACAACTGCGTTAGGACACGGTGAGCATTACTGCTTGGGGACGTGAGAAAGTGTGACTGTAACAGTCTCTGGGTTCCAGAGGCCGAGCACAAGCTAAGAGGGCAAGCCTAGTTTTGAGGACCACAGCCTGGAGTAGGATTAGAGGTAGTTTAAAACACATTTCCAAGAACAGTCCAATTTCACTGTGTTTTTCCCAGGTGCTCTTTATCTTCCACTTCTACCTGAGCTTTGTTGCAAGGGTTAGTGCTGTGCCAGGTGCACAGCAGAGACTGACATCTCTGTGCTGATGCTGATCTAGAGCAACATTCAGGCAGCAGCAGAGGAACACGAGCCGCCTGACAGCAAGATGCACAAGGAACACCTCATGACATGGCAGGCTGAACGCCTGACGCTCAAAGCACTGAAGGCTGGCGGAGAACAGACCTGCTCAGCAAGACTCCCACACAGAACCATTTCTGGTTCAGCAGGTAGATTTGTTCAGCCTCTGTCAGAAGCTGACAGCAGAGCCTGGAGCCAGCAGTTATTGACATGTGAGGGAGTGGCATTATCCAGCTCAGGGCTCTTCTTCTGCATCTTACCGTGTGCCAGGGAACACCAGGCCACATGAGCACAGACACGTAGAACGAGATGCCACCAAGTTACACCCCAGTCAGGGTGCTCCCAGTCTACTTGAGGGCCTCCACTCAGCACAGGTCAAATGCTCAGTTGGTAATTAAGAGTCTACTTTCTCAAACGGGCTTACAGAAAGTTAAGCAGCAACGCAGTGCTGTACCCCCAGTGCCGCTGCTTACCTGACTCTTGATGCCTTGCTGAGTGATGAAGGTCTTCAGGGCCCCGGTTTCAGAGTTCTGAGGATAGCCAAAGTCCAGAATTTCTACAGAAAGGTAAAAGAAGTTTAGTTCAGCGCTGCAAGGTATAAACATGCCAACCACACCAACAAGGCCTATAAGGAGCGAGACAATTAGTGCACAGACGCTGCTTACACATTAAATTTCTGGATAAGCTGCTGGAGCCTTCCTTACCAAGAGAAAAGAAACAGACTGGAGAAAAGTACTAGACTTACTTCCCTGCGCAGTACCTCGGAGGGAGGAAGCGACGGAAAACTGTTCAACTGATTAATTTGCTGGGGTTTAACTACAATGCACTTTGGGACTAAATATCAACTAGTCTAGCCACGTGCTCAGGGCACACCAAGGAGCTTTTCCAAAAACACCCAACGGACTATAAAGAGGGTTTCTCCAACAGCAGAGCAATCTGTCTTCACAGTGTTTTCTTTAGGTTTTGCTTTTCCTATGAAGATGTAATAAAAAT
>VZRU01019880.1:285-17204 GCA_013398155.1 Pedionomus torquatus | reverse complement strand
AAAACGAAAAAAAAAAAAAAAAAAAAAGTAAACCAAGCGAAACACAGCAGTGGCGGCGCTGCAGGATGATCAGTGAGGGGGAGAAACAACCACTAACTGCAGATGGCCAGTACAGCTCACCCCCACTGCCCCCGAAAGGGGAGGGAACAACCAGGAAGAGGATCTAGAGGGGAGAGAAGACCCCTGACATGATACTGAGCAACACCGCACCAGCAGGCTTTGCTGCCTCTGTGCTGCCAGGAGACAGCAGTGACTGACCAAAGTAGACAAACAGCAGCCCCTTGGCCTGCCCAGGGGGAACAGAGACATCACCAGTTGCTGCGACCCTGGGCTAGGAACCCCAGGGGACACACACACACAGCACCTTGTCTGGAAAACAACCTGCAGCAGAGCTAACACCAAGTGCTCATGTTGTGCCAAACAGGGACAGCTCAAGGGCAATCTCCACAAGCAGGCTGATAGCACCAGCAGCTGAAGGGACACCGTGTTCTTCTTTGATGGGAAATCTGGAGCTGTGTCACTGGGGGAGGTAGGGCTGGGACAGCAGGTTGGGGTTTATCCGTCTCCCTCCATCTCAGAACTGCCCTCAAGAGCCAACCCAAGAAGGGCAACCAGCTGCAGCCTGTGGTGACCGCTACAGCCACCAGGGTACTACCTGGGCTGGCCAGCCTTAGAGGGGCTAATGATAGCCCTCTTTAGCCCTACATCTGCACTGATCCACGCAGGAGCTGGGGCCCAGTACCAGCTGCCTCACTCATACAAACGCACAGCTCCCAGCGCTTTGCAAAGCAAGCCACCACCAGCAGAAGGCTATGGGCTCCTGTCCTGGATGGAGGTAAGACGAACCAATTTTCTGTTTTACAGTTTTACTTTCCAGCTGGTGCAGAGAAGCCCTGGCACATCCTTATTGCTACAACAACCAAGAGCAGGGAATCACGTATTTGCCCCATCGGAAGGTCAGAAGCAGAAAAGTGTTGAGGGGTCACACCTGTAGGAAGGAACGGACAGGACAGGTGACCCAGATCTGACCAAGAGGGTATCCCATCCACATCACGCTCAGTATAAAAGCCGAGGGATGGAAGGGGCAGCCCTCCGTCTCCGATGGCTGACGTCCAAGAAGGACCCTGTCTGTTCGCCTGCCTCTGACCCCGATCTGAGCCCTTCTGACTCCAGAACTGGAATCCAGCTCCTCCTGTCGATCACCAAGTCCACTCTGCCTGCTGCTGATGTGATCATCATCCTGGAGCCTGATACAGTTTTGTATAAACAGTGTATCTGTTTAATCATTTTCTTCTTACTTGAACTTTAGTATTAATACCTCAGAGTAGTTCAGTTCATTCTGAACTCATAGATCTCCTTATCTCTTCCTCTCCTTTCTTTTTGGGGGGAGGAAAGGCCATCTGTCAGTCTGGTTTTGGTAAATTTGGCTGAAACCACAACAGCTGGAGATGTTATCTACAGTTACGGTACCGGAGGCATTAGAAAGCAGAACAAGTAATTCTGAGCTCAGTCATGCATATTAAGAATACCTCAAGGATTAGTACAACAAACTAAGCTAAGGGTTTTAGAGCGACAAAGTACGGTATCACAGATAAGGGAAACATCTCACCATCCAGTAGCTCATAGATCAGCACAAAGTTGTTCTTTATGTTCTCCTCACTGATCTTCCCAAAGTAGGCAGTCATCACGTCACACATCTTGTAAAGAAACTCGAATACCATGGCAGCGTTGACATTCTGCTTGGTGACAGCAGCCAGCCAGATGTTGGAACGCTTGACATGGAAGAAACTTGTGCGGGCGATGTTGGTGACGGGCGAGCGTACCTGCTGCCGTGCGTGGATGACATTGACGCGGAAGGCGTCGACGGCATTCCGCCTACGAGACCGTCAAAAGCAGGTTAGCACAGCAGACAAACACAGGCAGCTCTGCTCACACCATCAGTCAGACACTGAGCTACACACACCGAGCTCCCCTAGGAAGGGTGCCTGGGGATGTCACTAAGAGAGGCAAGTGAAGGCTCCGAGCAGAGCTGGACATGAAATTCTGCCCAAACTAAAGGAGAGACAGAGCACTACTGGTCTCTAAGAAACTTTGGACTACAGAATAACTGCAGTCAGGAGAAGCTCATCTCCATCTGAAGTCAGATGGCAGAGGAACCTTCCCTTCCATTAATTTCGCAAGCACTCCAATGGACCACCATAGCCGGGGACAAACACGATACCAGCTATGGGTCAAAGAGCCCAGGTCTGACTAAACACCTAGTTACTGTCTACTCTGCGTGCCCAGGCCTTCACATTGTCGCCCCAGAGCAAACTGTAGCCTCCTAAGGTATTTGTTGATGGCAGTTCCTCCCAGACGTGCCACGGAGCCAGAAACAGCAAAGCTCCCCAGAAGGGAGCTGGAGTTCTTGGACCCACCTCACCTCCATACCCCAGGCACCTGCAAGGGCAGCTCAAAGCAGCAAGCAGGATTAGGAACATTTTTGGCTTTCCAGCTACACGTCCTCTCAAGCCCACTAGGCTTCAGAAGAGGCCTCCTGCACATGGACATAGGGTCCCCGCAGCACCACATGCCAGCAGCACGACAGTACGTGCACAGGGGGGCCGGTACCATTCACAGCAGAGGTTCTGCAGCGCTGAAGAGGTGCTGTGCCAGGTTCCCCAGCTGCCGCCAGCCTAATCCAAACTGGCTACACACGAGTGACAGGGAGCAAACCCCTCACGGGTGAATAAGGGTGTCCGAGGGGTGGCATTCTGAACACCAGCACTAGAGTGTCCTCAGCCGGTAGCTACAAGTCAGGATAAACTTCCCAAACTAAGTTAAAGTCCACCAAATCTAAGAACACAGGAAGGAAGCCTGAGTGCTACATATGGCAAGACTGAGACTTAAAGCAATAGTCTACACACCAAGCCAAGACTCATCTAGTTGTGCTTTATTTCTCAGGCTCTTAGACATTAGATAGAGCAAGGGGTCTGTGCAGCACCAGGGCCACGGTCTGATTACAGGGAATCACGTTTGGGAGCAGACAGTAACAACACCCTTGCAAGCAAGCATTCAGGCTTACAAACATTGATAAGCATCAGGGGCTGTCAACAATCCAGCAGACAGTTCCAAGTTTGAAAACAAAGGATATTCAAAGGAACAAATGCTACCACAGCAGGTCTTTACTCCTTGAAGGTCCAGGTACTTATGCAGAAGCTTCGTCAATAAACACGCTCCCCCATAAGCAAAATTCTGGCCTTCAAATCTCTCAGTTTTTATTGCTCCAGAAGGTTTGCAAGTTTGAGTTAAATTGGTATTTCATCACTACATTAGTTTTTCCCATCTACTATAAAATAACAAGATCCAAAAGCCCCATTCCTCCCCTTCGGTAAGCCCTGCAGGGAAGTTCAGCTTCTCCTGGAGCATCAGCCCTCCCCACCTCGAGTTCTAACCCGCCAGAACTAGTACCATAACCAGCAGCCAGGCTGGGGCGTGCCGGAGGAGAAGCCTGGGGTGGGTACAGCCTCTCTAGCCCACCAGTCGCCCGCTCTGCAGTGCCAGTCATGGGCTACCACGCGTCTCTTACCTATTGCTACAGCGGCCAATGAGATGGGATGGACAGAAATGGCGCCAGCGGAGAAAGGAGGAGTGACAGCAACAAGAGAAAGGGTTAGAAACACACACACAAGGCACAATGAATCCAAAGAGATAAGGAGAGACCAAACAGCACCCCCCTCCCTGCTCCTGGGCACACTGGAGCACTGGATGGACAGGAACAAGCTGTGGCAGCAATGGAGCCCTGGCAAGGTACAGCGCTGACATGCCCCGGTCAGGCTGCCAGCGCAGACAGACTCACGTCTGGCTGAATGTTACGGCTAACGGGGCATCCGTATCACATCAGTGATACCAACCTGCTCTGCTAATACACACGGCAGGCTTTGGCGGGCAAAACCCCCGAGCCTCAGTCCGAGGCACCGCCTGGGGACCATCAAGTGTCGGGTATCTTCCTCCCAGTCTGCCTCCGGACAGGACTGCAAGTCTGAGCGGGCATTTCTAGGAGAGTACTCCTCGCGTGAAGCTGTTTGGGTTGATGCTTTCTGGCTTGGTCCAGCCCACAGGAAACAGCAAGTTCGATAGAGCTGCAGCACATCTGGAGAGATACGGCACGTCCTGCCAGTTCGGACACCGCTCTATCCAGCTTGCACTTTTTCCTTAATGACCAGGAGCCGTGAAGCCAAAGGGATGTATTAGAAGCTCAGAAACCAAACGCCTATTATGTTTAAAGTGCATGCAGTTTGTCACATAAGCTGCTCAGTTTAAAATGGATTACTTTTATTAAATAGCTACATCTTAAATGCAGGTAGGTTCTCCCAATGACTGCGTCACTGAAGAACAAGGCACCTGAAGATCAGAGTAGAGCCCTCCATGGCACCCTTGGATTAAATGCATAGCGCTTTGCCTTTTTGTGTTTAGAGGCTGCTTCTGCATGCAGCTAGCTACTATATGGAGAGATGCGCTACATGCACTACAGCCATTCTAAGTTGCAAGCAAAGGAACTCCAAGTTTTTAGGTACTTCTGCCTTTAACAAAGTCAAGGGAAGGGTTTCTTCATTGACTGTAACTTTGCTCATTAACACTTGAGCTAGCATGTGCTTATTTAGACTCCTCAACTACGCAAGGGAAGTGCTCCCCATAACTACAGATGACCTTTATTCTCTCCCTACACACAGACTGAGGCTTCAGAACGCCAAAGGCAAGTGCCAAGCCAAAGGACCCTTAGGGGTCAGTCACCTGGAGCCTGCAGGAAGACAGGCAGCAGCCACAGATTCATAGGATCATAGGGTCATAGACAAATTCATGGACTCCCCTAGGTTGGAAGGGACCTTTCAGACCATCAGGTCATTAGCTGCACTCATTTCCCACTCAACCTACCTCCCACCAAGCTGGGTGGGATCAGCCTTCAGCACTTCAGATCCATCATTTAGGAATTAACAGTAGAGTGTTCTAGAAACCTATTGGTTTCTCGATAAGTTGGTTGGTTGGAGACAGAGCTCCTAGAGAGTTGTGTCCAAGCCACAGCATCACAGCTACTCCCTTCTCTGCCTCCCTCTGCAGGCTCGGATGCTAAAGGCTTTTGAGCAGCCCGTACTGATGCTGGTGTTCAGAACAGGAAATGGCAGATAGCCAGATACTCGGCTCGCTATAGAGCTGAAGATTCTCAATTACGTGATTACACCACGAGATGAGACACAGCCATTGCAAGACAACTCATTTTATAAGGTTATGCATCTAAAAAGTTCAAAACCAGGTTATGTTTCAGAAGAAATCCAACACCCTGGGGAGCAAACTTGGTTAACAGCCAGCACCAGCTCCACCTAAGACACGAGAATGACGCTGCCACAGGAACTGAATAGAGGATTTCACTCAAGGGAACGCTGACTCCTGAAGTCCTAGAGAAAACACTTGAATTGTTCTGGCGTCTTTTGCCAAATGAAAAAGTTAAGATAGGATCAGGCAGGAAATCCCATTTGCTAGCTCTGCCCGGCCAGCTGGCGGGGAGCACTTTATCACATCCTGAACACAAGTCACTCACTTTACAAGAGGAACGAGCCAAGATGAAAAGCTACAGAAGATCACCACATTAAAAAGAACTACCTCTCTCCCCAAGTTTACATTTCTACAGTTAGAACGCCCTTTAAATTAAAAGGCCTTCTGAAATAAACATCAGTGTGAGCACAATCCCATTTTTTCAGTGCTTTAAGATATTTTTTACCAGAAACTGCAGTAACAGTATCGCTCGCCCCCCACACAACATATTCTCAAAATGTATCTGTAAGGCAGACTGGCTCGGCTCAGTCGCTGTGATACCTGCTCAGGGGAACTCCCCCAAGTCAGACCTGGCCTATGAACTGCTCTGAGCAGCTTCAGCTAACAAGTCTTTGAGACTGAAATGAATCTGGACAGCAGAGGAGAGGCAAAACGTTGCAGCCAGCAGTTCTCTGCTTCAGAAATACCATGCTCCATGACTCAGCACCGTGTGGAAGTCGTGGAATAACACAGTCAACCTTACAGCTACTGGGCTCTGCCTTAGGTGACTTGGAACAAACCAAGAGATGGTCACCTAATGGCTCACTAGGTGAAGCAATAACAAACACTGCACTGACAGCTGCTCCATCAGCAAGCCGTGCAAGCCTTGGCTAGCTGCTAGCTCTACCTCAACTTGTAACCTTCACTAGGCCATCCACAACCAGGAGGACACACTCTTCAGACTAGAGAGGTCTGAAGGGAGACTGGCTTGGCAGGTTTTTTTGTGATTCACGGCAACGAGTTCTTTCACTGCACATCCTACCACTGCTCATTGTGGAGACCTGGTACAAACTACCTTTTCCTCAGCTGGCCAGAGGGATCCTTCTCATTGGACTTTCAATTAACATCTACCATAGCCCTGCTCTTTTAACTCTGTTAACTGTTAACGGTCGCTGTTTTAACTCTGTTCACATCAATGAACACCCACAAGGAGGGGTGGTGTTGTGCAAGAAAGCCAGCACGGCCACTCTGTGTCAGGTTCCTTATAGCACTATCCATTGCCTTTAGGACACTGTACCCTCTGTGAATCAGCAGCTGCACAGATCCAGTCTAAGCAAGCTTCGTAACACTGCTGTGAAGTACAAGACACCTCATCCTACTGAAGGCTTTTGGTGCTTCCCACAACTTCAATTACCTAAGGAATGCAAGCCCTTCATATACAAAGCTGCCATACAAAGCCAGGGGACAGAAAGCCAACTTTATGTGTAGAGCCACGGTTACTGTGAGGCTCCCAAGACCATAGAGAGTCTTCTGCGTGCCTGTGCTTGATGCTAGATATCTGTGCCTGAAACCAATTCAGAGCCCTGGCCATACTGCATGACAGACAGTTCCCTTGTTTCTGCTCCCGTGAAGTTTTGACGGTGGCAGTGAGACTGGCAGCCTCCCACAGGGGCAGTCCATGTCACTTAGGCATCTGGAATAACGGCCAGATCCCTACCACCTAAAGGAAACTCCCAGGTTTGCCTGCAGGCCATCCTTTACTACCATCTGTAGGTGACCAGCATTTAACAAACTTTTTTTCTCTGAGCTATGCCTGGAGCAGCAAGTCGAGTTGCAGTCTGACATGCATGCACAGCTAATGCAGAACAAAGCAGCTCCGGGTTGTTGTTTGCACCAAAATGACAGAGATGCAGAGACCAGGGATGCCACAGCAGCACTTACCCGATGTCATCCCGGTAGACTCGAGAGATTAAAACCTCTCCTTTGTGATTATAGATGAATAAGCCTCCGATCATGGTGGAACTTTAGTCTTCTCTTCCCATGTTGCTTAAGACCTGAAGCAAGAGAGGGCACATATCAGTAGGCTGACGGCAGCCAGCAGGGCAGCACACACCGACCCCAACACTGCTGGCCATCAGCCAGGACACAGACACCCCGTTACGCACACCCCTGACCAGGAGACAACTGGTAAGGACCTGACAGCACAGCCTGGTGTCACAGGAGTAACACACCCCAGCAGATTGCAGGGAGGGACAAGCGGACAACATGCTCAGAGATGTTCCTGAGAGTCTGCTGGCACGGGCCTAATTGATCACCTAATTGATCTCGTTACACCTGGGCAGCACAACCCATGGCAGAGGCCCAGCAGGGCAGCCAGAGACCCAGGAGCAGTTCAGATGCTGGAAAAAGCAGCCTGCCTCACACTGACACCCTGGAGAGAGGGTCGCAGAGCTCCTCACCTTCACAGGACTACCAGAACAGTGGTGTGCCATAGAGAGGAGGGAGGCAGCCCTATTGCTGCAGGGATACCTCATACTTTTTGATTTACCAGGACGTTATATGGAAAAGTGTGCGTTCCTAACAGGCAGTACAGGCCGTACATACCACAGCAGACCTAAGCCATAACTTCACATGTGCTTGCCGTGCGTGCTGGGGACACACCGTAAGGAGGACTCAGCACGGAAGCACCCCCAGAACCACCTGCCTTGTTCCAGACCTAAGGAACCACAGCAGGATCCCGACCGGGGCCCAGCCCACCAACTGGCTGGGCTCAGGTGTAGGTGAGCCCACGCAGCCCCCGTGCAGCTCGTGACACGTGGGGCTCACAACAGCTTGTAGCCAGGACTGAAGGGTAAAGTTAGCACCAACATAGATGGAGGCTTACTTCTCATGCCACTCATCAGCAGATGAATCAAGCCTCAGCTAGTACCTGGCCAATTCCTTGAATGTGAGAACAAACACAAGCCTGGAACCACAAGCAAACCAAAGACCCTTCATTTCTAACCTAAGGTGTCTGCCTCCCCAGTGACTAAGACAGGAACCAGATGCAGTTCATAGATGTCTTCTTGCACGCAGTTCACACCGGCGTTTGAGATGCCACCAAGCCTACCCTTGTACAGCAGAGGGGTCTCAGCCACACATACACCTTGGCTTACCACTGCTTTTAAAAACCTTTCACACATCCACGTTACAGCCTCTCCTGCACCTGAGCAGCAGTACTGAGGAGTACCTGGGAGCCCAAACCAAGAGGTTAGCCTCAAGGTGCCGTCGGGGTGGCAGATCTTAACCACAGCACACTCTAACCAAGGTCTCCAAAGTTACCCTCTTAAACTGCTCATCTTCTCTTTCTTCACAGGAAGGTTGTTCTGAAGAGAACTACAAAGCTGGAGGACATGGATGTAGAAGTCAGATCCTTCACTGGATCCCATCCCCGTAACCATAGGCACTCCGCTCGCTCAGGTCCATGTCCCAATACCTGCTCCAGCAACTGCTTGGCTGGCTTAGACCAGAGAGAAGCACTACAGCTGGGACAGGAGCAGCCTTGTCACGAGTCTGGGGACGATCTCAGAGGTATCTCTCCACTTTGACGCTGCAGAGCCACAGATAACCAGCCATCTCCACCAGGCTGCCGGGGCGGGTGAGCTACACCCACTCCTCTGGGATGGGTGGAACGGAGAGGGAGAGGCCAGTCTGGAGAGACACCGACCCAACCAACCCGCGTCTGCTGGGAAACACAGCAAACCCAAAGTTAAAGTGACCTAGCCTCAGATCATCTCACAGGGCAGGGGGAAACACCCCACAAACCCACAGAAGCGATATACACATCAGAGGGACACGAGGACATCCAGGGCAGAGGCCTGAAGTACCCAGGGTAACACGCCCTGTAGAAGCCATACAAGCCAAGTAGCTGGGTATTTGAAAGGACTACTGCAGACACCAGGTCTGTGCTAGAACAAGGTGTACAGCACAGCCTCCACCTTGAATTTCAGAAAGACAACAAAGAAGTTTTGAAAGCCTTTACAGCAACATTTTTAGCTACACCTGATGAGTTCTCAGAGTAACATTACACATTTCTCTGCTGTGGGTCTTCAGCTACCACATGGCTGCTTCTGCTTATTAAAAGGAAAAACAAAAAAAGAAACAGAAGTCGTTAAAAGTCAAAACATCAAGAAACAGATGAGCAGTTTTCCCGGAGCTGGTGAGCTTCCCAGCCTTCACCTCCACGTTCTGCTGGGCTCTGGCCATCTCTGGCTGCCTCCTGCCACTCGTCAGTGGCTTCTCACAGCACTGTCATCAACGTTCCCTGACGTCCGAGACCACATCTTGCACAGAATAGGTTTTCAAATATGTTTTTCTTCCATTCCCATTAGTGACACTTTCTAACTTGAGGCTACGAGTATCTCCGGAGGGTGCAGGGTGAGGCAGCTCCCGGCGCAGACTCCCACGCAGTCACAGCCAGACAGCCGCCCCCGCTGCTCAGCGTCCCACGCGGGCAGGGAGCCCGGCGTCCCTGGCCAGGAGACGGGGACAGTGCTGCTGGTCAACAGAACAGAACCAGGTTCTCAGGTTCAAGAAAGCAGCTATACAAAGACTCCTGCCGTGGAAGGCGCATGGCCCTAATGGGCACGCTGGAGGCCGTCAAAGGGCAACCCGAGGGCTAGAACCCAAACCAGAGAACATCTGAGTGCAGCGGCCCAACCAGCCCGGCAGATGCTGAAGCTGTAATTCAGCCAACATCTGAAAGGTCATTCGCACAGCACGAATGATGGGGGAAAGAAAAAAGTACCATTAAGACAATGAAAGCAACTGGTTGCCCACACTAGGAAACACGCTCCTAATTAGCACTTATTCTGATAAGAGACAAGGATGCCCTTTGAGCCTGCCAGTGGGGGCTTCCACGCTCGCATACAGCCCAGCGCCACTAACGGCGCAGCAGAACGCCCGCGTCCTCGTGAGCTCACATCGTACACAACAGCTCCCCGGAAGGTTATGCAACTGGCAAAGCTGGATTGTAGGAAACCCACAAACCCCTTCCAGAAGATTCCTAGAAAGCACATCCTAATCTTAGGAAAAAAATAAATAAATCTCCCTCTTGGGTTCTAATGCCGCTTAAGTTATTTGTTTCACTATTTTTAGCATAAAGGAAACGTCTGCTTTGATGAGCAACAGGATCAACACACACCATAGACGAGACAGCAATTGGCTTGTCATGCCAAGAGAGAGACTTTCTGAAAAAGCCTTGATTTGAACACTTACTACACTGCTATAAAACACGTACAGGACTGCTGACCAAGCTTTACACGGGAAATTAAAAGCTTTCTCCTAGCAAGATCTACAAACTTTAAATGTTGATGGAGATAAGGAGGCTATCCTTTCTCACGTGTTAGGTCAGAACACATTCTATAATGCCTTCAGTCCAGTCACACACAAAGATATCAGCATTTCTAATTGCATCACAGCAGTAGGCAGCAGAGTCAACTGCCTGCTTCACTTACGTGTCAGTTAAAACATTAGGTGGCTGTAGACACAGCACAATTAAAGTGCTTTTAATCTCTAAATCATTCTTTATCAATGCAGGGAAATGCTAGACTTCTTCCTTGCACAAACATACTGGAAACCAAGTTCAGGCTTCAAGTTTTCCACACAGTGAGCCCCTAACCAGCGTCCCCGGCACGTTTAGGAGCAGATCTGCGGCTTGTGTCTTGTGAAGGGACGGTGAGGTAACAGTGAGGACAGGTCAAGAAAACCCTTCCCAGTAGGTCCTCTTGCAATGGCCTGTTTACATCAGAAGTCTCAATGGATCTCTTTACAGCATTTGCCCAGTTTCCTTGCAAATCTCTGCATCAGCAGCATCCCATGGTGGGTAGGGGGGAAGGAGGGGGATAGAAAGAAGAAAAAAGTAGATTCTACACTTTTGTAACCACTGTACAAACACCCTCATTATTTTAAGCCTGCTTGCTCTTCCTCCAGCTTCTTGAATGACCCCAGGAAGCAGAGAGGGCTGAAATGCACCAGATATTAACACAAGCAGATCTCCCCTGCTCTGCATTGCTTCTGCAGCCCAGCATCTTGAGGAACTGCAGTCACAAGCACGGGCAGCACCCACAGGGCTGGCAGCGAGCTGGGCTGGGTGCAGCGCCGTGCCCTTGCCCAGGGGACACGACATCTCCCGAGGGAGCCCTGCCCCGCATCCCTCCCAGCGACCACGCTCCCCCCCCAGGCAGCCACTTGGCCAAGGGAGCGCGTCCACGCAGGAGCTGGAGAGGAGCGACCAGCCCAGAGAGACACGAACAGACCCGAGCACAGCCACACAAGGGGCAGCATGCAAAGGAAAGTTCCTTAAACTCCGCAAGAAGAATGGCTCTTTAAGATGACCATGGCTCCCCTTGAAGTGGCTGCAGTGAAAATAAGCCTGCTTTGTTTTGATCCTCCTGTGTTTCGGTACAAGTTTCAGATACTGGTGTCAACAAGTCCAAGGTTACACTGAAACCAGAAGGAGGTTTTAGCGGTACAGTTCAGACTCAGTATGATCTTCCACACGTTTTTAAATAACAAGTAGTTTTCTTTTCCAAACAGCTTTGAAAATGAAAGATCCTAGTGCGTGCAGTGCTTCAGAACTGCAGGGAACGGGGCTCACATTAATTTGAGACTGACGTTCAGTGACTCACGGCTGCTGGAATCGGAAGGGCCCAGAACAAGCAACACCAGAGATGGGTTCAGCTGCTCACGGTGCAGAAGGGACATGACTCAGAAATCATCCAGCATTGCTCAATCGGCTCCCAGTGACTCACTCCACTCCAGTCAGCCTTTTCTGGGGAGCTCGCCCTGCACTGGGCTGGAGCTTCCTCAGGACAATAGCTCATTTCAAGACTCGGTTTAAGAGCAAAGCCCACCACTTCAACTGTTTGTCAGTAAGTGCCTGGAAACCCAAGCTGGCTCTAGCTGCAGCCTGTGGGTTAATGGTCCATCAACTGCATTTTCAGAAGTTTGCAGCTCTGCTCCTTCTGTTTCACCAGCCTGAGCATATGGCAACCCGCTCCACACGGCGAGCCACAGCCCTGTTTCCTAGTTATAGTATGGATGGATTTATTCTAGTTAAGGGAAAGAGAAGACCCACACATACGA
Organism: Pedionomus torquatus; assembly: GCA_013398155.1. NCBI lineage: Eukaryota > Metazoa > Chordata > Aves > Charadriiformes > Pedionomidae > Pedionomus > Pedionomus torquatus. The sequence goes on along the minus strand of VZRU01019880.1, from coordinate 4,790 downwards.
GGAATTTGCACCACTTGGTGACTAATCCCTTTAATTTAGGAACAACAGACCTCTCCCAATACACTTTGGCATTCTTCAAGCAGCTCCATGCCGGGGTGGGAGCGAGATCTAGCATCTGAACACTGTTCCTGCAAATACCTTGGGCCAACACGCTTCCTACTCCGCTGCCAAGCACTCACACACCCGTACGCTTCCATTCCAATCCATCCATAGGAAAGGATCATGAAGGCCATCATAGACAGACCACACTTACAAACCTAACAGGAGTGAAGCAGATGTGGAAATGCCTCTCCAAAATGCCTGCTCACTCAAGTGACAAGGAGAGCATTAAGACACACCTCTACAGCACCATGGCAAAGACCCAACATTGAGACAGTCAGCTACAAAAAAAGCACGCGTATAAACCCAAGTGCAGTGATGCGGATTTGAAAGTGTTTCAGCCGTTACATAAGTGAAAAGCAGCAGGATTAGCTGGGCCCGCAGCTGACATGGGAACCGTCTTACAAGAATCAAGAGTACTCCTCAAATCACCTCACTGCTCGCGCTGTGGAGCTCTGGCAGGGAACAGGCATTACGGAGCATCCCTCTCCCAAATCACTGCCTCGCATCAGACGATGCCCCAGGTGCCAGCCTGGAGCAGTCAGCTGCAGACCACAGCCCAGGCTCCACAGAAAGACAAAGACCATTGAAGCATCTCAATCTCCTTTTGTCCACTGACTGCACCACAGATGGGAAACGCTATGAGGTCTAACCTGAAGGCAGGTGGTTCTCCAAAGGCCACCAGACTTTGACCTACAGCATGGCACACACTGGAGTGCACGGGTGCAGTCAGGACCCCGTGGCTGGGCTGTCAGCAGCATCATGTCCTGGGATGAAGACGACGTGTTAAACCCGCATTTGGCAAGTGCTCCCTCAGCACGCAAGAGCCCATTTCCATCGCCACTTCATGGATTCTGACCCAGACCAGCTGCAGGAAAATGAACACAGGGCGTGGAGCTTCACCAGACTAAAGGCAGGTGTGAGGAATGGGCTAACAAGTACACTTTGCTCCCTCAGCAGTGCTTGGCTTGTATCTCCAGAAACACCATTCTCCACTCCCTGTCAGTGCATCAGCCTCCCATGGTCTCTGCTGCATCCACAGCATCACACCAGCAGCAACACACCACTGCAGCGCCACAGTCACCTGTTCAGTACACTGCAAAACACAGAGCTGAATTCTAGCCTAGATCCTGGATATACAAACATCCAAACGACTGATCTCCAACACACTTGCCCCACAACTGATGTCTTTCAGGTGACAACACACAGACCATTAATCCTTCCTGCATCAGCAGAACAGTGCTGGCTTCAGCCCACACCACAGACTTTGGAACACAGCTCTCTACCTTCTGCAGCTGCATTTGCACAAACAAAACCAAAAAATGTATTAAAAAAAAAGCAGCCTATTTGCTCACATCCATTGCCTCGGAAAAATCACGAGCCGTCAGTGAGCTATCTGCAGCGTGCGGTGCCACACGGCTACGGTAACTGCAGCCTCACAGCCAGGCAAGAGACAGCATCTGGAGGAAGCGTGCCACTAGCACATCCCTACAGCCTAACGGTACCACAACCACCATGAACTTGGGTGTGTACTGGTATTTTTGCCTGAGGAAAGAGCAGATACACCAGTTTCTTTAGTTTCAGTGCAGAAGCTGCTGAACTTGAGTCAGGCCTGGCCGTTGTGACCACAGGTCTGCTCTGCAAACCCTCGGTGTTCTCTCCTCAGAGATGCAGTCGTAACACAGCAGCTCGAGAACAACCTGACAGCAGGGACAGGAGCTCTCAGACTGCCCCGAACAGTCTAACTACAGCTTCACGTTACCACCCAAGCACCAACAGCATCCCGGCAGCCCTGAGTGCATTTGTCCATTCTTTTTAGAACGCACCTTTGGGACCCGCTGGATTTCACTAAGCCAGCTGTGCAGCTGCTGCTCTCACCGCAGATACCTCTCCAGAAGAGCATGGCACATGACACCGTCTACCTGTTACCTTGAACTCAGCCGCTGAGGCTGGACGCGCAGAGCTGAGGGTACCCCTTGCCCACCGCCAGACGTGGCTTCACCAGGCTTCCTCTGCCACCAAGCACAGAGCAGGAGGAGAGAGCAGGCGACCAGCCCCAAGCCCGGCTGCTTTGGGCTCTGTCACTCCCACGGAGCGGCTGGAAGTTTCCCACCACTCAGACATCACTCAGTTTGAATTAAACCAGGAATGCTTATTTCTCTAATCTACACAGCACATCTAGCAAACAGCAATCACAAGTCACTTCATAAGCTGGGGTAAAGCAACCAACCCATTTAGTAGTCTATTAAAAGAAAGTTTGAGTTCTGACTTAACAGTAAGTAAGACTTCAGTGCCTTAATGAGCTTATCTAACTAAGCAGTTCAAGGTACGTTAGCTGCCAGTGTTCTCATCCAGGAAGAAGCCAGGAGGGCGAGGGTAAATCACCAACTGTGACCATTTCTGCGTTCCAGAAATCAGTGCGAACCTGGACAAGGGACAGCAGCTGAAGCAGGAGGGGGATTAGCCAGGCTGCTCTGGCAGAGCGCAGTTATTCTGAAAACCAGTCCTTTCAGGCTAGCGCTAGCCACTAACAACCCAAAAGGCGTAGGGCTTACAACAATGTCATCCCCCCATCGGCTAATCCCTGCATCTAAGCGTTGCTTAGAGGGCTGCATTAGCCACTTTCCGGGAGGCCACGGGCTGCACTTGGTTTTAAACAAAAGTAGCTGCAATCGCTTCATCCCGGGGACAACAGGCTGCATAATTTAATTAAGAGGCACACCGTGAGCTAAAGAGCTACTGAGCTAAACCCATCAGTTCTAGAGAAACCGTTCCTATTTTAAACCCAATCTCACAAATCCCCATAAACAGTGGGCAGGGAGAGGAGCGCGTTCAACTCTTGCCAGGCTCTCCTCCTACAGCCGCCTTCTGCGTGCCATACTGCACACCGCCTGTCTCGGGAGTCACAAGAGACAACCACTGACCCGGGGGAACACGATGAGCCCACTTGCTCTGGTAAAGCAGCAGAGTCATAGTGTTTAACACATCTCTCCACCTTATTCGCAGTCCAACAGCCCCAATGCCTTCTTCCATTTCTACCAGTCCTTCCAAAGCAGTTTTAAAATCAGTCTGAAGCAACTTGCTTTTCACTCCTGAGCTAGAAACCTGAACAGCAGCCTGCACACTATTCATCTTCTACTGGAAGGGGTTAGAGACAGGAACTGCAGTTCGAGTAACAGCTTACGTTCCGCAGACCAGTGGTGGTCCAGGCGCCCCTGCCTACCAGTGCTCCTTTCTCTGCTACTGCCGTAGAGCAAGTGACTGCATTTCACATTCTGTGCCCCAGCCTACAAGCTTTAAGCTGAGCTGCCAACTTCCAGCTTGGTAGCAACTTTTGCCTCTGTAGGTCACGCACTAAAGGAGAGAAGCTGACCCTGCCACACAAACCCGTTATATTTTGGCACCCCAGGCCGTACTTCTGTCCATCCTCTAGTTAATACTAAGAGCAGCCTTTAAACACAAGAAGGGTGTAACTAGGGCCACAGGAAGTCTCTTTAAAAAAGTCATTTTGTTTTCTGATTGCTCCAAAAACCCGAGATCCTGTCAAACCAGGCTGCATTTCCAGTCATCTGTCCTTAGAAGAACTTAAGATGTAACCCTTCACTGCCTCAAGACTCAACTCTTCAGAGGACAGAGCTGTGTTCTCTCAGGAGGAGGACACAGCCAGCCATGATACCCTTCACGGACCTCTCAAATGCTCTCCCTGAAAGAAAACACGGTCAGTTTGCAGCCAGGTATCTTTGTCACTAGATGTCAGCAACATGGCACTTCCCACAGAAGAGAAGCAATGCCTCTCTTCTGACAGGGAAAATATGGAAGTAGGCAGTTTGGCAGCATCTCCACAGAATAGGTTGTCCCTCCAAGCAAAACTCGCAGGGACGAGTACAGCTTTTACTATACAAAGAAAATAGCAGCCGCCGCTCTAACAGCACTCAAGCAAACGTTGCCCAACGAGACACGTGAGCCCGTGTGCAGTCAGAAACCTGCAATACCCAGGCTCCTGAGCCACAGAAGCCATCCAGACTCACCTATCTGGGAAAGTTCCAGGCTCGGATTTTGGCAGCCTAAGGCTAAAACTTGATAGTAGCTTTGTCATACTAAAGCAAGCAGAAAACAGATCATGGAATCACACAGCTCATGGGGAGAAGACTAGATCAAAAGCGAGTTATTTCCTAGTAGGTGGAGAAGCCAACGGCACCGGACAATGAGCAGAGGCTCCATTTCCTGCAGCTTTGCTGAATCAAAAAACCCAGCCCAAGGAAGAATGGAAGTGGAAACGTATCTAGAAGAGCCGCTGGAGGAAAATCCATTTTAAGCCCCAGAACAAGACAGGTCAGCATCAGCAGCGCTACCTTCTGCCTTAGCGGCTTTCCAGGGAGGAAGGCAGAAGGCGCAAAGCCACCACC
>VZRU01019879.1:14632-33638 GCA_013398155.1 Pedionomus torquatus | reverse complement strand
GGTAGCGGTGGGGTGTGCCTGGTGAACTCGTAATAAACGGTGTTGGTGTTCAAACTCCAAAAGCATCCTCGGCCACCACAAACCTGACAGTCCTTTGTTTGTGCTGTTGCCTGTGGGGCATCCCTTCTCCTGCTTACGTGGCTTTGGAGTTTGGGGAGCGTGAGAAACTGTCGTAAATGAGATCTTAAAGTCTTCACGTGACCTTCTGTGATAGTTGTCTTCTTGCTGCTCGCCTGTGTTACGACCTTCTCTCCTGTGGGTCTTGGCAGGCCTGAGAAAAGTACATCTAAAAAAAATGGTTTTCTGCAACTCTGTGCTCCCACCGCTGGGTGCAGTGGGCAGATCCACTCCTGAAGCTCCAGTCTGTGCCATGTGGCAGTCCAGAATCAAGGCCCACTTTCACCACCTAACTCTTGAGTTCAGTACTTGCCTAGAGCAGAGACACTTCTAGGGATATCTGATGATGACCAGGTCTTCCTTTGTGAATTCCAGTTGTCTTGATCCTCTTCAGTAGGTGTTGATTCTTTACATGATAAATAGGATCCTAAGGTCCACCGAGGTCAGCAGCAGTGGGCAAGTTCTAGCGTAATGTCACTGTAGTAATGAGTCCTGTGCTATCAGACCAAAGGTCTTTGACTTTATTTTCTCTTAGCTGATCCTCTGTGCCCCCTAGAAAGCTGCTTTTCTAGGTGCAGCGTCCTCTTGCAGGAGGCACCAAAGGAGCTGGAAGCTTTCCCAATATGTGGGATGCAGTAGATGAACGCTGCCTCCCAAGAAGCTCTGGGTGGGAGTGAAGCTAGAAGCACTTGCAGGCTCCAGAACGGAGACCTGTGTCTCTGCACTGTTCCTGACATCCCTTCTGCTTTACAGTTCTACAGCCTCAAGTCCAGAGCCTGGTGACGTCCTCCCAGGTGCAGCCGGTTACCATCCAGCAGCAAGTGCAGACTGTGCAGGCGCAGCGAGTCCTGACCCAGGCTGCCAACGGCACCATCCAGACCTTAGCGCCAGCCACGGTCCAGACAGTTGCTGCACCGCAGGTCCAGCAAGTGCCAGTAAGTAAAAATGCGGAGTGTTCCAGGGATCCAGAAGAAGAGATGGCTTTTGCAGCTCTCATCCTGTGGCTTGCCAGGGAAAAGGTGGTGAAGGTTGTAGGGCTGGCAGTCCTGGCTGGGATTGCATTTGCACGAACGTTTTTATGTGTGAGAGGTATTTCTAGCCACCCTGTGTCCCGGTAGCATTTTATTTCACACAGGTCCTGCTTGGGAGCCACTGTTGCGAGCTGTGATATGACTTGAAGTAGTGGGCAATGTTCAGAAACTGTTTTCGCTAAAACACCTGAGTAACTGAACTTGGTCTTAAATATTTTTGTAATTTGGTGCTGCCAAACTGAACTGGAAACCTTACTTGAGCGAACTTTCTTTGACTTTTGCCTACTTCTTTGCTAAGTCCATCACCTCTGCCACTTCTTGTAAGAGCCAGCTGATACCAGAATGTAGCAGCAAAAAGATCGAACAAACTGTGGCAAAAGTACTGGAAGAAAACACTGTTGTGCGATGCTTGTTTTAAAATATACACAAGAGTGAAAAAGTCCCTTTATATTGGATAAAAATATTTATGGCTATAAATTTACAAACATTTATGGCCTGAATATAATAAAGTTGCTCTGATTCGGTTGTACTGAGCCATCTATAGTATCCACTGCATTTGAGAGCCAATGAGATATTTGAAAAAAGAAGAGCAAGCTGTGGCATGGTGAAACCAACCCGGAGTTGGTTTTGATCTGCTTGATGTTCTTGGTACAGATCCTTTCAGTGAAACTGGAGGAGGGGGAAGCTGCTAAAGGTATTTGCCAAGGCAGGCTGCCCCAGTCGTCTTAGACTCTTGAGTATTCAACCAGTTAATGTAGAGAGCTAATTGTAGGTGTAATTGGAGAGGCGAAGGGAGCTTTTCCATCAGCTCATCTGTATTTTTACATACTTGTTTACTACTGGTGACTGATTTGAAAGCCGACGTCCTGGTGGTTCCTCTGCTCCCCTCCCTCCAGCGCTGATCAGAGTGTCTCAGGGTCAGAGACTGCGTCAGGGGCTGACAAACGCCGCCCAGGTGATGTGGGGCACAAGGAGAAAGAAATACTCGCCCATCTCTTTTGCTGTCCGCTGAGATGTAAAGTTGCGACTCTGTCATCGCTTGCCCCTGGCTACTGAAATGAGCAGAGCAAGGTGTGCCTACTCTCCCCTTCACCTGTAACCCTTCTCAACCTAGGTTCTGGTCCAACCTCAGATCATAAAAACTGACTCCCTCGTCCTGACCACCCTGAAAGCGGATGGTAATCCCGTTGTGGCCGCAGTGCAGAACCCGGCGCTGACAGCACTCACTGCTCCCATTCAGACCACGGCTCTGCAGGTACCGCGTGGATGTTCTTCCATCCCTCTCCTCACTGACATCCTTTCCTCTTAACGCAAGGAAGAGATTTGGGCTTCAGTAGTCTGCAGTGATGCAAATGGGGCAGGGTTTGAGGTCTGTTCTAGACATGTACAGAGTGAGTAATACCCTGTTTCTGCCAAGGCTAAACACACAGATTGTGCTTTTTTGGCAGCCTCCCATGGCCAGTAATCAAAGACCAAGGGCACGTTCCTGTTTACTTTTTTTTCTGGTATTACAAGGAGAGGAACATGACCTAAAAATTCCATCCAGTTTTTAACCTCTGGAACATACCTGAAACTGAAAGCTAACTCACTCAGAATACCTGTGGAACTTTCTTTTCCCCCTCAGTAGTGTCTAATAGCAGTATGTTGAATGTGAAAACTAACAAAGCTACTTTTTGGAAGGCACTTGCAGTGAGGATTCAGTATAATCGTTGGAGATGGCAGCTGTGCTTCATGGCCTCCGCTCCTTATCAAGTTGGAGAAACTTCTGCCCCCAAAGACGCATTTATTATGATCTTGTACGTACTGAACAGATATCTCTGTTCAAGTATGGACTGGGGAAAGATAAACTTGCGAGTCTGGACTTCAGTTTTGACTTCTTTTGCATAGCACAGTAGGCTTCTTATATACTTGTTAGCAGCCAGGCTAAAGTCTTCAATTAACATGCTTGCTTTTAGGGGATGATTTCACACAGCTTTATGTGATTGTGGCTGTCGGAGATGCAATGTGTGAAGCGTTTTGAGCACATGAAAGTTTGGTGGAAATTAGCCAAGGAAAGGTGTAGAACTTAAATTCCCTTATTTGTCAAGTTCTAGCATGAAATGACACTAAATTAATTTTTACTATCCCAATTAAAAGACTATTTCAGCGTTGAACTTGTTCCTGAAGTTGCTCATGTCTAGTTTATTCCCATTTCCATTAGTCTGTTTTTTGACACAAAAAACTCTTCCTCTCCATAACCACTTCCCTGATCTTTGGTGTACTTTAGAGAACATGTGTACCCTTCTCAGTCTTGTTTTGCTGGGTTAAGCAATCTAAACTTTCTTTACTTCCAACTGTCCCTAGAAGCCCCTCCGTGCAACTGTTCTGGTGGGATTCATGATCTTTTATCACAGAGTACTTACTCCTGTAGTTTGATGTAGATGGTCTGTCCTACATCTAGATGCCCAAGTTTGAGCTTTTCATGCCAGTGTGTATTGCTCATTGTCTTTAGTTCCTCATCGTAAGGGTTTCTCTGTTTAGTGGATGAACAGAGCATGGTATTGGTGAAAGAGTGTTGTTGCTCTTGGAGAGCAAGAGATCTTCCTACTCCACAGTGACCAGTGTGGGAGTCAAAGAGGAATATTATTCCTGTGCTGCTGTGCCAGTGCTTGTGCTAGCTAAGGAAGATGGGAGGAAATTGGCTTATCTCTTATTTTCTGAGCTGTACCAACTTTTCCCAGTTACTCTTTTGTATACTCGTTTTTCTTTGACCATCTTAAACCGTATCTACATTGGCTGATTGCTCGTGACACTTGTTGCCCATGGTCATTGTAGACCCTCGTTGGGAGCAATGGGACCATTTTGACCACGATGCCAGTGATGGTGGGGCAAGAAAAGGTGCCTATCAAACAAGTTCCTGGGGGTGCCAAGCAACCAGAGCCACCTAAAGAAGGTGAGAGGAGAACAACTCACAACATCATTGAAAAGCGTTACCGGTCATCCATAAATGACAAGATCATTGAGCTGAAGGACCTTGTCATGGGGACGGATGCCAAGGTAAAGATGTGGAATAAGAGCAAATCTAGTGTCATAAATACTTTGTCTTCAGGTGCTCCTTGCTCTACCAAATGAAGCAGTTTGGTATATGTGACTGTTAGTAGTATGTGCACATATATATTGGATAAGACTGTTGAGAAACACCTCTGCGATGGAAAGACAGATAACTGTATTTAGGAAATGTCACCCGTAACATGATTATTTTACTATGCTACTATGTGGTACTCTTTCTTGAAAATAAGCTATACCTTATGTGTTGGTTCTTATGTTAGGTCTAACCTAAATAGACTGTCTAAGAATACCCAAGAATACCCAAGATGGATGTTGAATAGAATACCCAAGTGGATGTTTTGATAACTCTGCCAAAGCAGAGCTTGCTTAATTTATGTTTCCCTTTCTCTGTGACTGCAGTAGGGACAAGGATTTACGGAGCTTTCCAATTTGTTTCCTTCAGATTTGAGCTGTAAAAACTCCTGCCCTCTCAAATATTAGAAACTTTTTAAAAACCGTATCTTTAGGGTTGTCCTTGTTAAAGGAGCAACAGCCACTAAACCATTAATATCCCTCAACAATCCTACTCGCTTTGCCTCATGTTGGCAGAGCAGGCAGTAGTAGTGTTGATACCTTGCATGGTCTCTGTACAGATACGTGTGGTAGCGAAGTCATCTTCTATTGCTGGGTGGAACTGGAAGCTTAGGTTTTGAAAGCGTTGGTCATGTGCTTTGTAGCTCTTTGGGCTTGTGTTTGTAAGCTCTGCTGGAAGCAAATATTTTCATGGGGATGGCCAAAGGACTGAGGCACAGAGAGTACCTCTTGTCTCAGAAGTAAACAATGGTGAACAAACAGCAGCTTGTTCCATCCCAGAAGAGAGCCACTTCATTTCAAAACTCTGGTACTTTCAAAGGACTACTTCTAGCTGAAACCTAGATCTGAACTCTGTTGTAATTTTGATGTTCGTCTGTTTCCGTTGTACTATTTTTACAAGGTCTTTGAGAGACCCCAGTCCCTGCATGTCTTTCAAAGTCTGATACCTTGCCCACAGAGCATGTTAGTTTCCTTGCAGCTGCTGAGTGGTTCTTTACATGGTTTTCTTTTTGTCACCACATGACATAAAGGTTGTGGTATCCCTAGAAGCAGGATTGACTCTGACACTTTGTATAAACTGCTTTCCATATGTCTTAATTCATTGCAGATGCACAAGTCCGGAGTCCTGAGAAAAGCCATTGATTACATTAAATACCTACAGCAGGCCAACCATAAGCTGAGGCAGGAGAACATGGTTCTGAAGCTGGCTAACCAAAAAAACAGTAAGTTGAGGATGCCTCTTGCAGCTTTTTTTATCCTTGAGTTAGATAACCTACGCGTTGCACCAATAGTGACCAGCGTTACTTCAGGTGACAGAGCCAGTCCAAGTGACACTGGCAGGATGCCGGATCAAGAAACGTGCACATAACATACTCTGATTTTTGCAGAGCTGTTGAAGGGCATTGACCTAAGCAGTCTGGTTGACAATGATGTGGATCTGAAGATAGATGACTTCAACCAGAACGTGCTGCTGATGTCTCCTCCAGCCTCTGACTCGGGATCCCAGGCTGGCTTCTCTCCCTATTCCATTGATTCAGAGCCAGGAAGCCCACTCCTTGATGATGCAAAGGTATCTGTGACCTCGGTTGTGAAATTCAAGGCATCTACTTCAGGGTTACATAAGGGCCAGAATTTAAATTCTCCTAATTCTCAAGTGTGGAACAAGCAGACATCTGGCAAGCAGATCTGTAGGGGTCAGAGATATAAGGATGAGGAAGGCACATGGGTGTGGTTTATTTTTCCTTAAATAAAGTTGTATTACCTGAGCCATACCTCAGCTGCTAGAATGGCTGTACTTAGCCTTCAGCCCTTGTGCAGTCTCTGTGGACTTACAGTGCATGTTCGTGACCCAAAGAGCACAGGGTTGTCCAGGGATTTGCCTGTCCAGTGAATAAAGGAGGAGAACTTAGAAATAGATGATGACATCAGGTGTGGTAAATAAGACCATAAGTAAGCACTGTAACAGAAAGCTGTGAGTTGTCTTCAGCTGGCAGGTTTGTTTTGTGGATATCACAGAAGACTTCTGGGAGATCCTCAAAAGAGTGAGGGCAGCAAAGGTTAATCCTGGCCTAAACCAGGGATCTGGTTAACGATCACTGAAATGACTAGGAGCAGAAGGAAGGTGAAGGCACTCAAATACTTCAGGCTTATCTTACTAAGCTAGTGAAAGCTTCACTAGAGATTTTGCTGATCTTGATTGTAAAAGCAAATTTTAAAACACGTTCTGTTTCTGCTTCTTCTCTACCCCTCCCTTGACATAAGTATTTTTTGTTCTAAAGAATGGTAAGCTTTTGTTTTTAATCCTCTTTTCACTTCACTTGTATTCCTTTGAAGGTTAAAGATGAGCCTGACTCTCCTCCTGTGGCCCTTGGTATGGTGGATCGCTCTCGAATACTCCTCTGTGCTCTCACATTCCTTTGCCTTTCCTTCAATCCTCTGACATCCCTCCTAAATGCCCGAGGAACCCCGGAGTCCGAAAGCCTGGTGCACCACGGCTCTGGCAGGAACGTGCTGACCATTGAGTCAGGTAATGAACTAGAACAGTTTGGGCCATGGAAGGGAGTCTCCCTAAAGACCATCTCCAGGCGTGACAGCTACAGGTCACAAGATGGACCGTCGGTGTGATCTAGTAGGATGGGGTTTTGTGTTCAGGGAGTTGTGTGACCTTTGTTTAATGGTGGGGAGGGGTGGTAACCACAGGGCTGGGCATGGGAAGAGAGCCAGCTGTGAGTGCTTTGACACGGCTCCAGTTTACATCCACATCCAGCATTCTTCATGAGCAAAGCCAGCCTTTGCTCAGCCTGGTGAGGTTAGAGGGGGCTCCAGCTTGAAGCCCAGCAGCCTGGGCTCTCAGGATGGACCCTTGAAAAGTAGTTCAGAGTAAGGTGTTCTCCTGTCTTCACTGATCTTTGAGCCACGTTCATCTTGTAATTGTTTTTAAAGTAACCAGCTGATTTATTTTTCTAAAAACTAATTAATGAAGTAATTGGTGAAGAATTACTTCAGGAATGTAGTTGCTATAGGGTCTTGCAACTGGCTTGTTCGATATGCTGATGCTATAATATCCATAGTTTAGAGTACAGTAGCTTGGGGGGGTGGGGGATTCTGTAGGCATGCCGTCATTTCCCTGACTGGTAAATATGCTTCCTCGGTGTTGCTTTGTAAACTTGATTAAGACAGGAAAAATGACACTGAGGTATTGAATACCCACGACTATCAGGTGGAAAAATCAGAATTCAAAGCACTCTAGGAAAACTAAGAGCTGACTCAGTTTTTATAAAAACTTGTCTTGTAAAAACGACTGGTTTTATTTGGTTGGGAATGTTGTGGCTTGGAGTTCAGGTGAAGAACTGTTGATGCAAGTGTTTCCTGATTAAAATGCAGTCTTTGCAAAAGTTGCTACCACACGGGGCAAAGGCAGCAAGACCTTGGGTCTGTGCTCATCCTGTTGCTGGGCTTTCTGAGTCCAGATTGACTTTTAACTTTCCTTCTGGGACGCTCCTTGCAGATGCAGGTGGTTGGTTCGGCTGGATGATGCCCACGCTGATCTTGTGGCTTGTGAATGGAGTGATTGTACTGAGCGTGTTCGTAAAGCTCCTGGTGCACGGAGAGCCGGTGACCCGGCTGCACTCGAGGTCGTCTGTCACCTTCTGGAGGCATCGCAAGCAAGCGGACCTGGATTTGGCACGGGTAAAGCCAGCTTGTTGTTTTGCATCAAATGCACCCCCTTCTAGGAAGGAGTGTGGGTAAACGTGGCCTAGTGAGGCCGTGGCTCAGTGCTTGGCAGGAGCGTGGTATTCCTCAAGTGGATTATCCTGTCTAATTTCAGAGAAGCTGGTACTATGTTGTCTTGAGCAGATTGCCATCCTCCCTCAGCTTAAATTAGTCAGGCATGGACATCAGCGTTGGAAGAGGCTCCTCACTTGTGTCCTTCTTACTTGCTGCCGTGTCTTATAGCAATCTGGTGGCAAGGTCTTGAGTTTTGTCCAGAATCTGGCCTCTGCTCTGTTTGTCTGCTGTCCTCCAGCCTCTTGTAAGTCTTCTCCTTTGTTGAGGCAACATTTGTCTTTTGATATGGGGATCCTGAAGCTTCTGTGTGGGTTGAGAAGGTAGGAAGCCCCCTTCGCCTGGCGCTGATGTGTGTCACGGGCAGTGCAGGATCAGAGCCACGTGTGGAAGGAGATGTGTAGGGCCAGATTGGAAGCTGGTGTAAATTTCCATCGTGTTTATTGGGGTTGTGTGGACCTTATTCAGCTAAAGGTCTTGTCCCAGCTTGTGCATGAGTTTATCTTGCTTCCAATGCTGAGGAGGTCCCAAAGCGTCTCTGCGATGGTGTGCTTTTGTCGTTGAACCTTTTGCCGTGTTGTTTGCAGGGCGATTTTGCTGCAGCTGCCTCAAACTTGCAGACTTGCCTGTCGGTACTTGGCCGAGCGTTACCGGTTTCCCGCCTGGACTTGGCCTGCAGCCTGTCCTGGAACGTCATCCGCTATAGCCTGCAGAAGCTGGCGCTGGTGCGGTGGCTGCTGAAGAGGACTTCTCCTCAGTGGCGGGCACGAGAGGCCACTGCAGGCTTTGAGGACGAGGCCAAGACCAGTGCTCGGGATGCAGCTCTAGCGTATCACAAGCTCCATCAGCTCCACATAACGGGTAGGAGGAGAGGTGGCAGGTCTACTGTCCGTGTTTTGCCAAATCAGGAGGCTCAGAGCTGGTTCTGGGGGGTGTGGAGAGAGCACTATGGCCTCCCTCTTCTGGGAGACTGCTCTTGGAAATTAGCCTGACAAATTTTAGGAGCCACATAGTAAAACACAACAGGTTCGTGCAATAAAAGAGCTCTGTAAGAATGACCAAAGCAACAGCAGCATCTTGAGTTACTTAAGTTCCTGAGTCCACAGAGGTGGCTGAGAGTCCTTCCCAAGCAGCAGTTGATTGAGTCTGGTCACTTTTTGCTATTGAGGGCTTGTTTCATCCCCCTCACTTGGGAATGTGATGTGGAAGCAGGGGCTGGGGTTAATTGCTGGAAGACTTTACATTTCCGAAGCTGTGCAGAGCACAGATTGCCAGTTGGTGTTGACATGCTTGAAAACCTGGGTGTGTGCACATGTACTAAGGAAGTGCTTGAATGTTCCTTGTGAATGGCTGTTTTTGCCACTTCCTTGGCAAACCAATTTGCAGTTAATAGGCTCCAAGCACATCAGAAATCCAAGCTAAACTTCCTTCTGCCTCACCACGCTGTGTGAATTGCAGCCGTGCCACCAGGGATAAGTACTAGTCCTTAATATTATCTGTGTAGGTACAGGCGTGGATTGCAAAAGCATTAATTTTAAAGATACATAGACAAAATTAGCTGATGATTTTATCCTAACTGGTTTAGCTGCACAGGGCTTTCTTGCTGAAGCAAGACTGTGGATGCCAGCCTTGGCATCTGTGAAGGGAAGACTCAGTTCTGGTTGTTCTGTTGCCTGAATACAAAACAGATATAAGGTGTAAACTTTTCATGTCAATGGGTTCTTGTCTCTGCAAATCATGGTACTGCAAATCATGCAGTATGCATGGTACATAGCCCTGCAATCATGGTACTATTTAGTAGCTGATACTACTGTGTTAAAAGTAGTAGTAAAATTAAAGTAATTGAAAGTAGTAATAGCAAGTTAATCATTTTTCTTTCCTTCTTGTTGCAGGTAAGCTCCCCTCCAGCTCCGCTTACTCGGGCTTGCACATGGCCCTGTGTGCTGTGAATCTGGCTGAGTGTGCGGAAGAAAAGATCCCGCCCAGCACAATGGCAGAAATCCACCTGACAGCTGCGGTTGGCTTGAAAACCCGCTGTGGCGGCAAGCTTGGCTTCCTAGCGGTGAGTCGTTTCCTCTCCCATCACACCTCCAAGCAGAACTCTAGGAAGGTCTGCAAGCTGGCGTTGCCATAGCTCGGGGCGTCTGCTAGCACTACAATAACAATATGGCCTGCAATTATGATATGAGCTGTAATTACGGTGTGACCTTTGTATTTGGTGGTGCACCTCTTTCCCTGGATGCTGTTCTCAACCTTAGCCTCTCCTTTCCCCAGAGCTACTTTCTGAGCCAGGCTCAAAGCCTGTGCAGCTCGGAGCGGAGTGCCATTCCTGACTCGTTGCGTTGGCTCTGCCACCCCTTGGGACAGAAGTTTTTTGTGGAGCGAAGCTGGACGGTGAAGTCTGCTGCAAAGGAGAGCCTGTACTGCACCCAGAGGAACCCTGGTGAGAGCCACTTGTGTCCTGTGTGCGTGGCCTCTTATTGTTTCAAGCCTGAAAGTCTCTCCACCTCTGGGACAAAAGCGTGTGTCTTGTTCGAGAGCTTGCTCTTGTATTTCTGCCGTGCTTGGTCTTGATGGGCAACAGGGGCTGTGGAGCTGAGAGATGTCTCCTCAGCCTGCAGGACCTGGCTCTCTTTCCTTTGGGTACCGTGCTGTGTCATCCTGCTTGTGTCTTTATGGATGTGTCTTTTTGGATCCTGGATGTGGCCCTGAATGTCTCGGGGGGTGACTTTTGGAGGTGACCAAGGTCTGTCCTCTGCAGATCTGTGTCATCACTGTTTTGCTGAGTGGCTGCAGTGTAAGAGGGATGTTTAGCCAAGGGCTAAACTTCTTTATACTCCTTTATACATGGATTAAAGGGTTAAAAAGGCCCTGAAATCTTAGTCTTTAGATGTCTTTGCATCAATTCCTCAAGAATTTCCCTACAACTGCACTTCCTCTTGCTGCTACATTTTGATTCTTCTTTTTGGTTGTATCAAGAGGTAGCTGTCACTGCATGCAAGTGAAATGGTTGTTTTGTTTTTTTTTTCTTCTTCCTCTGTAGCGGATCCTATTGCACAAGTTCATCAGGCGTTTTGTGAGAACCTGCTAGAGCGAGCAGTGGATTCACTCGTGAAACCTCAGACTAGGGAAGAGGTAGCGGGACAAGAGGAGGAGGAGCCGTGGTAAGTTTACATGCTGCGCTGGAGACTGCCCACCCCAGCTGAGTTAGAGCTCAAAACAATTGACTGAAGCAAAACTAAGTGCTCTGGGGCAAATTATAGAATCATAGAATGGTTAGAGTTGGAAGGGACCTTGAAGATCATGGAGTTCCAACCCCCCTGCCATGGGCAGGGACACCTTCCACTAGAGCAGGTTGCTCAAAGCCCCATCCAGCCTGGCATTAAGTAAGTCCTTATTAAGGACCTGAAATGACCACGTAAGTCTGACCACCCCAGCTTATTATATGGGCAAGCTCTCTCTCTTCATATTAAAAGCTCTGAACTGGAAAGGTGAAGCTCTGACTGCCAATGGATGTGGTAAGGATTCTGGTTGATTCCTGAACTGGATGGATAGTGCTTTCTCTGCTGACGAAGTTTATTGTTCAGGAACAGTAAAATTAGTGTTTACCCACTAATTCTGTAGAGCGGAACCTACATCCATGGCTCTAAGAGCATGAATGTCTGGCACGTTGGAGAGTGACCTCACCGGCTTCCTGCCTTATGCGTGAGACTCTTCTCCTAACTGAAGTGCCACACTTACCAGCAGTTAAAAATCAAACTGCCTGGCAAGAAGGGGAGAGATGGTGTTGGCCAAGATTGTCCTTGGCCTCAAAGCTCTGTGATCAAATGAAAGGGGCCAGTAGGTGGGAGTTGGAGCAGCTTTTTCTACTGAACCGCATCCAGCTCAGTTCTGGACTCTGCAGGAAGCAGAGCTCCAGCCTTTGCCAGGAATTCTGTGCTGTTTCTAGCTGATCTCCAAATAAGCTGGTGCCAGGCAAATGCTATATAAATACGTGGGAAGCTCTGTAAGGATCCTATCCCCAAAAAGTGTGGGTAAAAGCCTCAAATGGGCAGATAATCCAGTTTCCCCCCCTGTGTAGGGAAAATAATACACATTTGGTTGTATTTTCATTCTCACGTCTATTTTCCAGCATCGTTGCAGAGGACAAGCAGCAGTTCAGTTTGCTTGCACAAATGCTTGTGGTCAGAGGCAGCTGTTGATGGTGAGAGAAGGTAGCAGGATCTGTAGGAGTTGGATACTCGGTATAGTTGTGGTATCTGGTTTCCTGGTGGGAAGGACTAGCTTTCGTGATGCAGCAAGCCTTCCCCTACCCCCAGGGGTAGGACCTCTTGGGTCTTTCTCTGTAGTGTGCCCCAGGAAATTAGATCGTTGCCACCTGTGCTGCTTTCTCTGACCAGTGCTATTGACGCATTGTCACTTGCATTTGTATATATTTGCATACATGCAAATAGTCGCTCAGAAAATGTAGTTCAGCCTGTTTTGGAGGCAGTGATGGAAAATGAGCTGGTAATCAACTTGTATATCACGGTCAGCATCTCTGTAGCTGAGGTGAGAGTCCTAGGGTTGACTCTGGATCTGTGCTGGTCTCTTTGCACAGAGAGATGTGGGTCTGCTCCTCCCTGAGCCCGTCTGTGCACTTCTGCTCTTTGGTCTGGCAGTGTTGTGTTACTTGTAGAGCTTGAACTTTCTCCTGGCTTAATGGATCAACGTTGTTTAAAAACGCCTCGTGAGTGCTGAGAAATGCCTTTAGGTTTTGGTATCTCCTGTTTGGCAGCATAGCAAAGGTCTACTTTGCTTCTTGTTTCAGCGAGTTCTCCAGTGCCATGGAGTACCTGAAATTGCTCAACTCCTTCTTGGACTCAATGGGAAGTGGTGCCCCACCCTTTGCCAGCAATTCTGTACTCAAGTCTGCCCTGGGTAAGTCTGGCAGAACCGAAGCTCTCCCAGCTGCAGGAACTGCTGCTGATATGCATCCCCTCTCACTCCCCATCACCTCTCAAACTCCAGCCAAGGGAGAAATGCAGTTCTTGGAGTGACACTTGATTGGTGAGCAGCAGCTCACCACACTGTGGCGTGGTGGCTCAGACTGGAAGAGGGTGGTGGGGAAGGCTGGTACGTTTAGCAGTGTGTTGGGATGCTGGGTGCCCAGGTGCGACCACCGTTACTTGTACTGTTGGGCACGTTCCAAGCTGAACTCTGTGTCCTCGCCTGAGAGCTTGCTCCTGGCAATGCAAAGCGAGAGGAAGGGTATAGCGTATAAACCAGCACAGCAGTGTTGTAGTTGAGGTACAAGGTTTTTTTCCATTTAATTACCTATTGGACCAAATACAGATTGACCTCACTTTCACAGCAGCTGTTGCACTTATTTCTCAGTCTCCAGAGACCTGCAACTCCTGCTGTAGATGAGCATCTATTGGGAGGTGCTTTGTTTAGTCTCTTGGTGTATATTTAGTGGGATAATGAGAGCTGTAGTCTCCCTCTGAGCTGTGTTGTCATATGGGCTTGGCTGGTAGCAGGCTGCTGCAGCATTTCTCTTGCTTGATGTTGGTACAGACAGCTGGGATGCTGCTGGAGCTGTAGACACAGACTAACTGTGCTGTACCTAAAATGTGTAGAGCAAGAAGGGAAACTAGATAATTCTTTTTCAAGGATTTGGGTTTTTTTTTAAAAATAAAGAGAAGTCCATATTTGGGTCAATATTATCATGAAACATAAAAGCAGCTCAGTAGCAGAGCCTAGGTCCTTTGGCACTAGGTAGGGTTTGGGAAGTTTTTGAGGGGATGTGAAAGAACAGAGGAAGTGCTACAGGGAACCTGGTGTTGTATTCACTAGTTTGATGGTGGTTTGCACCAAGGCACAGTATATACAAATAGAGCTGTTTCTTTGGGGTAGTGAGTGGAGATTCTTGTCAGGCAGGAAATTAACAGATTTCTCAATAAGTAGATGGGGGGGTAAAGTCTTGTTGACAAGATACAAACTTGGCACACACAACTCTGCAGTCAAATGTAGGGTGTTTGCAAGTCCATTTGTGTTCCTGCAGAGTGTTTCAGCATTTACCCAGACAGCTGCATTCCCGCAGGATCAGTTTGGGCTCACTAGTGTTGAGCTCGGCAGAATGCACTGACAAAGGCATGTGACACCTGCCCGCTTCTTTGAGAGGGAAGGAGCCAGGTGTCCTCTCCTGGGTTACAGCTTGTGATTCTGTTTCACAGGCCCTGATGTGGTGTGCCGGTGGTGGTCAGCAGCTGTGGCTATGGCTATCGGTTGGCTCCGAGGGGACGACGCGGCTGTGAGATTGCATTTCACAGAAGTGGAGCGCATGCCGAAATCCCTGGAGATGTCAGAGTGCGTAGGCCTTGTATGACTTCCAAACTCCTGTTCCTCCGAAGTGGGAGCAGCTCTTCCCCCAACCCTTGTCCTCTGGGTTACCCCTACCTGTGCTCTGGATTCACACGTCACTTGTGTTCCCGGATGCACCATGCTCAGAAACTGATACGTAGATCAAAGCTTGCAGTCTGATACTAGAACTGTGGACTGGAAGTGTCAGAATTGCTGCTTCTTTAGAGATGTCTTACGGCTTTGTTCTAATTGCACAGCCCTCCTGCCTTCCAAAATCAAACAACAAAACTCGTACACTGATGGAAAGGCTATCGTTGCCATTTTGGTTCTTTTGCATTAAAGCTTCTTAGCCAGTTTCCTTCCATTTCTCTGTGCGGTCTGTGTAGGTGAGGAACAACTTCCATCTCTTTTTCTCTCTAAGAAATCATATCTATGCTCTTGAAGAGGGAGGCTGAAAGATGATGGTGGTTGCTGCTTGAGCTCAGCTCCTGGGGCTGCCCTGCGGCAGCATGACATGGTACTGCTTGAAAGCAGTTCTTTCTTTCTGTTTCAGGAATGCTCTGGTAAAAGCTACCTTCTACGTGTGTAAAGCCATGCAGGCCTCGCTATCTGGGAAGGCAGATGGACAGCAGAGCTCCTTGGGTCACTGCGAGAGGGCCAGCAGTCACTTATGGAACAGCCTCAACATGAGCAGCAGTGTCTCCGGCACCGTCCTCAACAACGTAAGAGCTATAAGCCTCAGGAGAGCATATCGTTTGTCTTACTTGTAAAGTTGATCTTGCTGCAGGTGTATCTCTTCCCCATTGTATCTGCCCTCTCTGTCCATCCTGTGTCTGATGGGACTAGAGGGAAAACTTCCTCCCTTTCCTTGCAAAAGGAAATGATATCTTTCTGCCTCTGCTGTTTGGAGGAGCAGAGCTGCAAGTACAATATTGTTTCCCTGGGCATGGTCTCGGATAGCTGAGCTCTCCATCCTGCTCGTACCTGTCACCCCTTTCTCATGCCTTGACCACTTTGAATCTGGCCCGTGGAAAGCATCCATCTCTCTCCTCCAAATGAAGTTGCTGACACCCATAAAGCAGGACCTCACGAACGCGAGTCTGCTCTGTTTCAGCCAGCACTCACGAGCGTTCTAGAGCAGGACCGCAACAAGCGGGACTGTGATATGCTATTCCTGAGTTTGTGTGGGGCTTGTTTCTCTTCTTTCCAGGTTTACCTGAAGCTGGAGCTTCCCCGCATAGCATATGGGACGCGGTTCTGCTCCCTTCTGTCGCTCCTGGGTGGCAGCTGTAGTGCATTGTAGTTGCATTGCATGTTGTGGCAGTAACTGTGCAATGTTTCTGCAGTGCAGTACAGAGGCGCTCTCGGCTTCGGCAGTGCGAGTAGGGTCCCTTAAAGAGCAGCTCGGATGGCGAGCGATGCTAGGGGGCAGCAGCAGATGGGGAAAAGGCATTTGAGCAGCCACTGTGGGCTGTGTTGAGACTGCCTGTTCGGTTTTGCTTTTTTCTCCGCAGGTAGCAAGGCTGTCTTAGTATTGCCAGTCGGGCCAGAAAGCCTTTGGGGAATGCTAGGGCACTGCTGGTGCAATACCCCCTTGGCACATCTTGTGTTGGGGTGGGGTCAGGGTCAGCCTCGTAGAGGATTTGGCTCTCCTGGAGGGAACAGATGCTCGTTGGACATAGCCTGGCCCTTGTTCCTTAAACTGGACCTCTCGGTGCTGGGCCCCAGAGATGCTGCTTGGGCAAAAAGTGAAGTCCTACTCCCTTCAGTGCATTGTGGTGGGGGTGGCTCGGCTGGGAGTGCCAGGGACTTTCCCTTGGTGGGCAGGAGGTGCCGTGGCTGCCCTCCTGCGGGCCATGTCGGCAGCTGTGTAGGAAATGGCCTGTTACTCGCCTGATGGATTGTGTTAATAAGCATGTGTGCCTGGGCCCCCTGGCTCTTGCAGATGATCCAGCTGCTGGCCTGTGACTTGCTGCTCTCTCTCCGCACCAGCCTGTGGCAGAAGCAGGCGAACACCAGCCAGGCCCTGGGTGAGACCTACCACGCCTCGGCCCCCGAGCTGACCGGCTTCCAGCGTGACCTCGGCAGCCTACGCAAGCTGGCCCATGGCTTCAGGCCCGCCTATCGCAAGGTGACAGCTTGTCTCCTCCATCTGCTCCACCTGCAGCTTAGCTATAGCCTTTCCTGAGGGGGTGATGGGGAAGATGCTGCCCTTGGAGAAACATAGGATGAGCAGTTTGGACACTTGGGGTGGGATGGTCTGGCACTAGCAGCCTCCAGACTTTGTCTTGGTGGGTGATGAGGGAGATTCCCATGAGAGTCCGCCACACGTAAGAAAGTTGGTGCCTTGTTTTTTACCTAGAAAACCATCAGCACGTCTGTATTGCCACACAAATAACACGGCATCCTGTCCCTTAACTGGGACTTAACTTCAGACTGGGTCTGAAGCCTCCCTCCAGAGAGGCTTCCTTGGCCATATTGGCTCTGTGGATAACTGTGGGGTCAGATGCCTTTTTGTACCTGTAGAGAATCAGGTTCTTCTCTGGTTTCCTGCCACCATTCTGTTCTTTTTCGTCTCTCTGGTATTAAGCCTCTATAGAGGAAGGGCAGTCTAATACTTGGATGAGACTTAGTTGTCCTGGTGTTGTCCAAACTCTGGATTTCAGCGTTTGATGCTGTGATCAGAGTGCTGCACTTAGCAGCCTGGGGTGAGGTGACCACCTAGGCCAGGGTTTGCTCTCATTTTCCACCCTGTTCCATGCTCTCATTCCTCCCCTTTTCCAGGCCACTCAGGTTTATGTTTCAAAAGATTGTGGGTTTTTTGGTGGTGTTTTTTTTTTTTTTTGGGGGGGGTTTTTTTTTTTTGTGGGTGGTTTTTTTTTTTTGTGGGGGTATTGGTATTTTTAGTAAAAGTAATTGNGTTTGTTTTTTTTTTGTTTTGGTTTGGTTTGGTTTTTTTTACTCTGCTCATGGTTGCCCTGACCTGTAAATTCCCCAGAGAGAGGTGGGAAGATGAGGGAGGAGTGAGAAAGAGAGTCTCTGTTGTTGTTGAGACATCAGCACTCTGCTCTCCAAATGTGGTGGGCTGAGGGATGACATGAGATCAGCTGCAGCATCACCCCCGAACCAGCTCGCCTCTCTCACCCCTGGTCCTGCCTTCTCTTCCAGGTCTTCCTCCACGAGGCCACCGTGCGCCTGATGGCCGGTGCCAGCCCTACCCGCACCCACCAGCTGCTGGAGCACAGCTTGAGGCGCCGCACACCCCAGAGCAGCAAGCAAGGTCTGCCCCGGGGCCCAGACAATGACCCACTGCTTGTGGGGCTGGGGGGGGGCAACTCTTGGGCGAGGTTGTAGGGGGGGCATAGCTGCAGCCTGCAACATCTTCCCCAATGTCTGAGGCTCAGGATAATGAGCTTCTATCAGCGTATAGCTTGTGGCGTTGCTCTGTACCAGCTGGTTAAAGTGAGCTGCCAGCTCTGAGCTGGAGGTGTCATCAAGCAGGTTGGAGAATGTTTGCCTTCATGCAGCCATGAATGCACAGAGCTTGGCAGGCTGGAGTTTTGGATGGTCAAGGGAAAGGTAGAAGCAAAGAATCCTAACGGGGTGGGGAAAAAAGAGACGTGGTGCTGGCTATAAAGTCCCTTGAGGGGTTGAAGGCAAAGGGCAGATGTGTGTGCTGGTGCTGGGATGAGCCTTAAGAAGTGAAGTGGAAGGGACCGTCTCTGTAGAAGACATGATGGCCAGTCCCTGCCTGACTCCAGCTCAGACTGTTGCCCTTTGCCAGCCCAGAACAGCCGCTCAGGGCTCCGCAGAGTGCCCGCCACTCTTGCCCCAGCCAGGGATGCCTGTGCTAGTAACTGGTGCCAGTCGAGGACCTGCATGGCGGGCTTTCCTCATGCAGGTGGTAGCTTCATCATGAGCTTTCTCTTTCCTCTTTGTGTGTAGGTGAACTGGACACCCTGCCGGGCCAGAGGGAGCGAGCCACGGCCATCCTACTGGCCTGCCGCCATCTCCCCCTCTCCTTCCTCTCCTCCCCAGGCCAGCGAGCGGTCCTGCTGGCTGAGGCCGCCCGCACCCTGGAGAAGGTGGGGGACAAGCGCTCCTGCAACGACTGCCAGCAGATGATCGTTAAGCTGAGTGGGGGCACAGCCATTGCTGCCTCCTAACACTGCCATGGGGTCACCTTGTGCAGACAACCTGGTCAACAGTCAGCCTGGACTTCCTTTCTTGAGCTTAAAAAAAAAAAAATAAAGTGCTAGGTTAGGGTTTTGCCAGTGGGATTAGGATGGGGTGGGNCCTGCAGAAAGAAACCTCTGGGGAGGGCGGAGGATCTGCTCAAGCCTTACCCCTCCCTGGGGCTGTTGGGGCCTGGGGCCGTTCTTGAGAGAAGTGGGGGAAGGCACCAGCTTTCCTTGAGCTGCGTGTCAGGAAATCGAAGGCCCCTAGACCAGGTTTACAGAGGTGCTCTGGGAGTATCACTTGGGGCCAGTACTGCCCAGCAAATTTCTCTACGGTTTTTATACAGGTTTTTTATAGGAGTGTTTGTGGCTTTACAAATACGTAGGGAACGATGCAGCAGATTTCCCTTCCTCTCCACTTCCTGCATCTCC
>VZRU01019876.1:88202-99859 GCA_013398155.1 Pedionomus torquatus | reverse complement strand
GGGGGAAGGTGAAGTGATTTTATAGGCGCTACATCACCTCAGAGGATAGTTGTGAATGATGCTCATTTACATTAGAAGAGGGCGATAACTGATTTTTATACATTGGTGTGTATAAAAGATGATGTTTCAAATGTCCATCGTTCAGCACTAATTCAGCTGTCCTCTTGCCTTGAAACTTAGGGTTTAGCTCAGAAGAAAACAGCTTTTAGCACGTTTAAGCACATCTAGTAGTATTATTTTATTTATTTTTTATTTTATTTTTTTAATTTTATATTTATTTTAATGAGAGGGCCAGTGCTTTAAATCGTGTGAAAATATTAAACCTCATAATCAAACGTTCCCCTCGTCCTCATCCAGAACGGCTTTCGAGAGAGGCGCCGCGCTGTCAGACGGAGACATGCAGATGTGTCTGCAGAACAGCAGCAAATTGTTACCAAAGACACGCTGCTTGTGCTGCTCCTTTGGAACGCACTGCTACGGAACGAAAGCATTCCCTTAGAGACTGGAATGGTAATTACACCTCTTTTTCTTCTTTTTGGTAACATCTAAACCGAGATGTCCAGAGCCAGTCTCTTGACACTTTGGTTGACTTTTTTTTTTTTCTTTCCCTTTAACAGAAATAAACATCACAGATTTTTTTTTCTTTCCCTTTAACAGAAATAAACATCACAGAGCAGATTTGGGCAGTTTCAGATGGGGTTTTCTTTCATATTCACAACCGTTTGCCCGAATTAAACGCGATCTTAAAAGCATCAAGTCGCTGAAGGAGCGTCTACGAAAATAAAACTGTCTTTGTGAACCACGGGTGATGCATTCTCTGTGTTCTCAAATATAGGTGTAAATTGAAACGGAGTAAAACTAGCGAGAGCAAACAGGAAAAGAATTAAAACACTATGTCTTTGTTGTTTCATTTCCTTTACTACAGAGCGCAATCAATACTTTACAACAGGGTTAATATGGTCTCTTCAAACATGCTATTATTCTTTCAAAATAGCACAATAACTTTATTAGTTATGCTGTCTGCAGCCTTTCCAATGTGACAGGATTGTGTGGGTGTTCAGATTGCGAGCAATTTTCTTGGTGCCCTCTGTTGGAGTATTCTCCGTGAGCGCTAACAATAGCAGCTAGCACCACACAGCTGCAGGAAATTGGAGTGGTGGAAGTTCTAATCCTAATTAGTATAATTAACACAAACAACAACAACAAAAAAATCACACAAAAAAAAAAGCCCAGCCCACACTGAGAGATTTGCTGTTTCTGCTTAGTCGTTATTGAATATTCAGATCCACATCTGCCAGTCCTTTACCGTTCGAGTGAGGTTGTAGTGGTTGATTTATTATTTTTTCCAGCTTTGGTGACATTCAGGTGCACTGAAAACTATTAAATAATGCAGCCTAGGGACCAATGTGGTAACTCCTTGTTTGTGTTCCTTCTTGTACTTTACTTTTGGAAAACATTTGTTATGTAAATACATAAATGTGAGCAAGCGTTGGCCCAGTTTGGTGTAGAAGTGCCTCCTCCTGCTTCGGTTTCAGGTGAATTCGGTCCGAATTGAGCAAGATTAGAACAAACACAGCTACACTGCCGTATCCAACACCTCACTCAGACGGTCCATGGCCGGCCTTTGGGAGGGGGAGAAGAACAGTATCGGTCAACTGTCAGCAGAACATGAGCCAGCAGTGTGCCCAGGTGGCCAAGAAGGCCACCAGCATCCTGGTCTGGATCAGGAGCAGCGTGGGGAGTAGGACTCGGGAGGTGATTGTCCCCCCTGGACTAGGCACTGATGAGGCCCCACCTTGAGTGCTGGGTCCAGTTTTGGGCCCCTCACCACAAAAAAAGACATTGAGGGGCTGGACCAGAGAAGGGCAATGGAACTGGTGAGAGGTCTAGAGCACAAGTCTTGTGAGGAGCAGCTCAGTTCAGCCTGGAGAAGGGGAGGCTGAGGGGAGACCTTCTCACTCTCTCCAACTCCCTGAAAAGAGGTTGTACAAAGGGAGCAATCAGTCTCTTCTCCCAAGTTACAGGTGGTAGGACAAGAGGAGGTGGCCTCAAGTTGTACAAGGGGGGATTCAGATTGATATTAGGAAAAATTTCTACGCTGAAAGTGTTATCAAGCATTGGAATGGGCTGCCCAGGGAAAGAGTTGAGACTAGTGGCTTCTTATTTTGCCTAACAACNCTGCAGAACAGCAGCAAATTGTTACCAAAGACACGCTGCTTGTGCTGCTCCTTTGGAACGCACTGCTACGGAACGAAAGCATTCCCTTAGAGACTGGAATGGTAATTACACCTCTTTTTCTTCTTTTTGGTAACATCTAAACCGAGATGTCCAGAGCCAGTCTCTTTACACTTTGGTTGACTTTTTTTTTTTTCTTTCCCTTTAACAGAAATAAACATCACAGATTTTTTTTTCTTTCCCTTTAACAGAAATAAACATCACAGAGCAGATTTGGGCAGTTTCAGATGGGGTTTTCTTTCATATTCACAACCGTTTGCCCGAATTAAACGCGATCTTAAAAGCATCAAGTCGCTGAAGGAGCGTCTACGAAAATAAAACTGTCTTTGTGAACCACGGGTGATGCATTCTCTGTGTTCTCAAATATAGGTGTAAATTGAAACGGAGTAAAACTAGCGAGAGCAAACAGGAAAAGAATTAAAACACTATGTCTTTGTTGTTTCATTTCCTTTACTACAGAGCGCAATCAATACTTTACAACAGGGTTAATATGGTCTCTTCAAACATGCTATTATTCTTTCAAAATAGCACAATAACTTTATTAGTTATGCTGTCTGCAGCCTTTCCAATGTGACAGGATTGTGTGGGTGTTCAGATTGCGAGCAATTTTCTTGGTGCCCTCTGTTGGAGTATTCTCCGTGAGCGCTAACAATAGCAGCTAGCACCACACAGCTGCAGGAAATTGGAGTGGTGGAAGTTCTAATCCTAATTAGTATAATTAACACAAACAACAACAACAAAAAAATCACACAAAAAAAAAAGCCCAGCCCACACTGAGAGATTTGCTGTTTCTGCTTAGTCGTTATTGAATATTCAGATCCACATCTGCCAGTCCTTTACCGTTCGAGTGAGGTTGTAGTGGTTGATTTATTATTTTTTCCAGCTTTGGTGACATTCAGGTGCACTGAAAACTATTAAATAATGCAGCCTAGGGACCAATGTGGTAACTCCTTGTTTGTGTTCCTTCTTGTACTTTACTTTTGGAAAACATTTGTTATGTAAATACATAAATGTGAGCAAGCGTTGGCCCAGTTTGGTGTAGAAGTGCCTCCTCCTGCTTCGGTTTCAGGTGAATTCGGTCCGAATTGAGCAAGATTAGAACAAACACAGCTACACTGCCGTATCCAACACCTCACTCAGACGGTCCATGGCCGGCCTTTGGGAGGGGGAGAAGAACAGTATCGGTCAACTGTCAGCAGAACATGAGCCAGCAGTTTGCCCAGGTGGCCAAGAAGGCCACCAGCATCCTGGTCTGGATCAGGAGCAGCGTGGGGAGTAGGACTCGGGAGGTGATTGTCCCCCCTGGGCTAGGCACTGATGAGGCCCCACCTTGAGTGCTGGGTCCAGTTTTGGGCCCCTCACCACAAAAAAAGACATTGAGGGGCTGGACCAGAGAAGGGCAATGGAACTGGTGAGAGGTCTAGAGCACAAGTCTTGTGAGGAGCAGCTCAGTTCAGCCTGGAGAAGGGGAGGCTGAGGGGAGACCTTCTCACTCTCTCCAACTCCCTGAAAAGAGGTTGTACAAAGGGAGCAATCAGTCTCTTCTCCCAAGTTACAGGTGGTAGGACAAGAGGAGGTGGCCTCAAGTTGTACAAGGGGGGATTCAGATTGATATTAGGAAAAATTTCTACGCTGAAAGTGTTATCAAGCATTGGAATGGGCTGCCCAGGGAAAGAGTTGAGACTAGTGGCTTCTTATTTTGCCTAACAACATCTTGGGTCTGTGCTGCTTTTGGCGCTCACCTCACTTTCTGACAAGGAATCGATATGCTGTGTGGAAGAAGCAATCATCCTCGGTTCTTTGGAGTGGCTACTTGTATTTCGTGTCTGCCAGCTCTTGTATTAGGTGATGGTTAATGATTGCTGACTGTTTACCTTCTTCATGCCACACAGGATATTTTTTCCCCTGCCCTCTCTCAACTATTCCTTTTGTAGTTGGAGAAGTCCACTAGTACCCTCTTGCAGTAGAGGTACCACTCCGTATCTCTTTTCATCCTTTATCGGTCTTCTCCATCGCTTCCAGTTCTACCACATTGCTTGGAATATCCAAGGGACAGGTACCTGATGGATTTTTATGATGTTTAATAATGATTCTATAATGCCATCAAAACTTCTCATTTGAGGAGGTCTGAATATCTAGTGACTTCAGAATGGGGGTTTGGATGCCATGGTCCAGGGACTATCATCCCAGGTAACTGCCAACTTCTACACCCTGGACAAAAATCTTTCTGTCTTTCGGTGGGTTTTTTGGTACATTTGAGGTTTTTTTTGNCTGAGGGGAGACCTTCTCACTCTCTCCAACTCCCTGAAAAGAGGTTGTACAAAGGGAGCAATCAGTCTCTTCTCCCAAGTTACAGGTGGTAGGACAAGAGGAGGTGGCCTCAAGTTGTACAAGGGGGGATTCAGATTGATATTAGGAAAAATTTCTACGCNACCAGTGCATCACCATTTCTGCTGATAACCCGGGGTGCCAGTATCCTGGCGGAACAGTTTTTCATTTTCCTTGGATCACCCCCTTCGTAGAAGGTTGGAAATGTGATGTGGTGGCTCACAGTGAGAAGTACCTCAGCTGCATCTGTGCTGCAAAGTGCTGCTCCTCACGGGTTCCCCATGCAAAGGAACACTCAGTACTCCTCAATAGAAGCGTTACTGACACGGCTGGTTCCGATGGGCAAACTACAGCAGAACTCACAGCCCGAGAGGGGATTACTTAGTTCAGGCAGGAGAGACGTGTTGGCTGGTGCTTCTGAAAATGGCAGAATTGAGGAAAATCCTATCTTTTGCAATTAGGTCAGGCTTGGGCAATCTGGGCTGCCTCACCTGCCAGAGTCAGAAGTGGTCGTATCTGCACAAAGTGATAATTTTTCTATCCCTTTTCTTGTCAAGATGGAGTCAATCACCATGTGACGGGCCACCCATGTGTAAAAAGATACACGTCTGGTGGGAGCTGATACGGAACCTGCAGATGGGCTTATTGGCTTTGAAAAGCAAGTAATTTTCCATTAATACTTCCTGTCGAGGATAAGGCCCCGATTCCTTTCAGATGAGTTGTAATTAGGCCATTATTTGAGGTCTCAGATACCGCAGCTGATAACTGCAAGTTATAGTCTTTTCCTAAATTGCCCTTTCATCCTTCAGTCTGGCTTTCTGTCTGGATGCAGCACCGAACAAATCACTCATGTTAATTAATAGCCAGCATATTAGCTGCATGAGTTGTTTATAATTTCTTCTCTCTACATCGGCCTCACTTTAGATAACCATTATTAATAGTAAATTGTTTTACAGAAGCACCCATTTACAGTTTAGATGCGGCGCAAACATGTGGAAACACAGACCCACAAAGCCCAGGATCTGCAGACAGACAGAATGAATGACCTTCTCACTCCAGCCTGAGCCTCTGTAGCAGCAGCTAATTCGCAGTATGGGAATTCTGTTTCTGCAACTTACCTTTCCATTAGAGGTTTCTCATTTTCTTTGCATGTGGTCCAAAGGACACAAATTCCATCATGTTTTCAAGGGAAACGAGCATACATTTGTAGTAGCCCTTTTTATGTAAAAGGATCCAACTTTGACACGTAATTACTAGGACTGATATGTCACAAATGTACATTGCTCAGTTGTAATATAGTGAAATATTCATTTGGGGTCCCGTAGCTCATCCATGCTTCTAAGTGTTTCTTACATGACCACTCACCCTTCAGTAATTAGCAAGGGTCAGCTGATGTGAACTGGAATAAGTAGTCCTTGGTATGGACCTCCCAAAAAATGAGAGCTTCCTCAAGAACTACAGAGGAAAGAGAGAGTTTGCTACACAGACAGAAAGGATGAAACACACAGAAGAACTGAAAGGGCACAAGCATCAGTGAATCAAGAAGTATATGCTCTCATACACACCTTTTCTTGCTAGGAGCTGCAAGGAACTCGGGAAGGAGAGATGGAGATGTCTGAAGGATGTAAATAGNAAAAAAAAAAAAAAAAGAGCTGGATGAAAATCAAAAAAGGTTACCTGGTTTTCCAGAGAGTTGGAAGAAAATGGAATAGCAGATGTTGAGAAAATGAGGGCAGAGCAACAGCCTGAGATACCAGCCTTTGGCTCTTCTCTCTGCTGTGGAGTGAGGTCTGAGGACCCAGGAGCAATGAGGAGGAGATAATTCCCGAGGAGAGAGGGCTGGAGACCTTCACCTGGGATAATCACAAGGCGAAAGATGGAAGAGACCTGTTGTGAGAGAGTACTTTAAGAGGGGAACAGCCGAGGGGGAAGGGTGCGAATGGCCTGCAGCTGGGGGGAGCACTGTCCTGGGGGGGAGCACTGGGTGGAGGATTGCCCTTCTAAAGCACCGTGTAAAGTGTATGTTAAGATGTTTCTTTGTTTATGGTTAATTAATGGCATTTCAAACCAAGTTCTCATTTGATTAGTCCTGTCTCCGTGTGACAAGTGTTCCCGCTGCCTCAACCAACAGAAACATCCAGGCTGCACATGCTCCAGTGTTTGTTTTCTCTCCAACTGGTGATATCCCTGGCCCAGAGCAGATAAAGCTGGTGGGTGAGAAGTGTTAAAATGCATCTAATTGCAGTGCATTTACACCTGCGGTTAGCCTGGTACAGTCATACAGTTAAAAAATAACCCCAACAGATAAAGACAAAACATTCTTATGGTTTTTTTTTCTTGGATTTTATCCTCCTGAAGTGGGTGCCTGCATGGACCCATGCCAGTACGCAACTGGCACAGGAAGATGCCACCGCTTCTCCTCACTTGCTCCTGAACCTGAACAGAAGATAACCTGGATTTTCCACTTCACTGGGGTACAAAGTCATCCAGGTAAAGTCTCACCTGGGAGTCCACCACGGCAGACCCAGTCAGGAGCAGGGGATGCGCATCCCCTTGCCCCATGCCCCCAGCTCTGCAGAATGCCAGGAGGTGGCTTAAAGCACCTCATCCAGTGAACTCAAGTGCCTGTCTGTGTTGTAGGTGGGTAGTTGAGTGGTGTTTTCTGGTTTGTTCCTCCTTCAGGTCTCGCACTAGCCAGTAATAAACAGCTTTAGTCGGTCGCAGTAAAGATAGGAAGATAAAACTGTAGCTGGTATCGCATATGCTGATTTGCAGCCAGGATGCAAACCCTGCCTTCAACAACATCTGTCTGAAACAGCTCTGCTTGCCAGCTGCCACCACAGTTTTCTCTTTGTGAGTAAAAAAGCAAAACTTGTTTCTACATCTGTGTTCATTTGAGGGACGTGCTCCAGAGGGGCCACCTTGAACATGATGTTTTCTGAAAACCAGTGCCAGTCGTCAGTAAGACTTCAGACACACCAGAAAGCTTGTTCTATAGAATGGGACCACACGAAATACTTGGGGTGTGCTTTCTGTGAAACAAACCTAATTTCTCATCCCCTTGGGTTTAGATGCCATATTCATATGCCCCTGGCGTTGCTGTCTTCACCAAATATTTACTCTTGCATAAAACTGATCAGTGAATTCTGTGGTTTCATAGAATGAAGAAAATAATTAAGTAAATAAACTAATAAACAAAGACTGTGAAAAGTCATGAACCTTCCAGAAATGAGGTTTTTATGCTGAGAATTACTGTATTTTAGGGGGTGGTTTTAGAATTACCGTAGAAGTGGGTGTCGCAGTTCTGCAGTTGAGCTGCTCACAACAGTTCAATATTATCATTTTTTTTCCTGTTGAAATGTGTTGGTTCGCAAATGACCCATTTCAACACAACGTTTTGAGAGAGAGTCTCCCATCATCATTAGTCGTGGTCAGTTCTCTTGCCTGATGACTCAGAGCAAAGGATTTCACGCATCTGAATTTCACATGTTCAGAAATGTAGACATTTCTGAATAATCTGGACATTAAACTTGCAGGAGAGGTGTCCCTTGTCTGGTGTTAGCACTGGAGCAAAGGGACTCTGACCTTCTCTCTGGGGCAAAATGTACTCAGTGAGTCCAAACATCGTACCATTCACGTGAAAGTGTTCAGAAAGTGTTCATGCTCTGTAGGATTGGAATCGTATTTTTGAAACACAGTCATTAGAATAGAATCATAGAATCATCCAGGCTGGAATGGACCTCCAAAGGTCATCTAGTCCCACCTCCCCTCAGTGGCAGGGACACCCCCAACTAGACCAGGTTGCCCAGGGCCTCATTGAGCTTTGACTTGAATATCTCCAGGGAAGGGGCCTCAACCGCCTCCCTGGGCAACCTGCTCCAGTGTTCCACCACACTAAGAGGAAAGAAATTTTTTCTAATATTCAACTTAAATCTACTCTTCTCCAACTTCAGTCCATTGCCCCTGGTCCTATCACAGCAGCCTTTGTGAACAGCCCCTCCCCAGCTCTCCTGGAGCCCCTTCAGATCCTGGAAGGCTGCTCTAAGGTCTCCCCGGAGCCTCCTCTTCTCCAGGCTGAACAGCCCCAGCTCCCTCAGCCTGTCCTCACAGCAATTATTGAATTAAACTAATTTCATAAGCCGTAAGTGTTGGGGGAGCCGGGGGTACGTCTGGATTTCCTCTTTCCAGAGCCCAGGAAGAGGGGCAGTCACAGAGCGATCGCCTCTTCGTGCTCTTCCACAAACACCTCCCAGTTCCTCTGGATATGACCGGTGATCTTTATTACAAGAATTTACACCAGGTGTTTTCCTACTTTTTTCTTTGCACGCTGGCTTTTTGGGTTCAAAACAAAGCTAACAAAAAATCCCAACCCCCCCAGGTTGCTGGGTTTTATGCTGAACTCGCCCCCATCACAGTTACCCTTCAGTTCTCTGTTAGTTTTAAAGGCAGCTATGCAAGGGATATTACTTATTTAGCCACTGCAGGTCGACCAAAACTGTATTAGCGTGGTTTATGGGATGCACTAGTGGTATGACAGCCTCTCAGAGCCTTGCCATGGGTTGGAGGCGTGTGGTGTTTGATGCTGCATCCTCGATGTGGTACAAAAGCCTCTTCTTTGAAGATGAGATGCTGTGGGACAGAGGACACTGAGCACATACAAACAGGTTGTCCTGGTTTGAGGTGAAACACAACCAATTTTCTGTTTTGTAGTTGTATTTATTTAACTGTTCCTGTTCTAACTGACTCCGCTTTGAAATTATCAGCACCTTGATCAGAAACTGTCCACTCTCAGGGGGATAAGACCTGATCACACCAAGGGATGGTGCAGAGAGGCCCTTGCTCATCCTCATTGCCGGAACAACCAAGGGCAGGGAATTGAATTATTTGCCCTGTTGGGGGGTGGGAAGCAGAAAAGCAACGAGGGGTCACCCCTGTGGGGAGGAGGGGACAGGACAGGGGACCCAAAACTGACCAACTGGTGTATTGCATCCCATCCGCATCATGCTCAGTATAAAAGCTGAGGGATCAAAGGGTCAACTCTGCTCCTTCAATGGCCAACGTCTGAGGAGGATCCTGGCTGTTTGTCTGCCTTTGACCCTGACCTATGCATTCTTGACTCCAGAGCTGGAATCCAGCTCCTGTCAGTCACCAAGTCCAGTCTGAGACTTTTCCTGATGCCTGCTGGTGACGTGATCATCATCCTGGGAGCTTGGTATGGTTTTGTATATACTGTGTGCTCCTTCTTCCTTTCTTCCCTCCCTCCCTCCCTTCCTTAATTTTCCTTTTGTTATTTATTATTTCATTATTTATTAATATTTTCATTAAAGTAGTTTAGGTTTTTTTCAAAACTCACAAATTTCTTTCTCTCTTCCCCTCCTCTCTTTTTCTTAGAGGAGGGAGGGAGGGGCCATCTGTCCTTCTGATGTGTCATGGTTTTAATTGGATTGACCAAAGTCTGGAATTGAAAGGAAAAAAAGCCTTAGTGACCAAACACCAGTTGCCTGGCTAGTTTTGAGGACAACTTCATGTAGAAGAAATACTGGAATTGCTTATTTATTTGGAGTCCTGGTTTTCACATTCTGTGCAGAGGAAAAATAGCTTGGAAGTAGATTTATCTGTGCCTGCAAGTTCTTGGTTGTGTTTAAATTCCTTTGACGACCAGAAATATTTACGAAATACTTCTGCCTTTCCTAATGTGAAAGGCACCTCTTTGCTTCTGCTGTTATTAGTTATTTTGCACTTCCAGGCTCTTTAGCTCTTGATTTCCATGGCATTTCTAATTTTTATTAAAAAAAAATATATTTTTTTCTATCTAGAAATACATTCAGCTTGCCAAAGGGCTGCAAATTGCAGAGAAAAGCAGGATGATATAGCAGTTTATTGCTGCTCCTGCTGGTGCTTGTGATGAGATGCCAATGATGGGCTGGGTAAGGTCTGTGGTGCCCCTGTCCCCCCCTTTTCTGAGGCTGTAAGGCACCCCCCAGGATGTCTGTGTGCTGTCCCCACCCCTATACAGACCCAGGGCACCCATGAATGTGGTCCCCAGCCCAGCTGGTGTAAATCAGCACTGCCCGTCCGGTACCTGCTGTAAGTAGAGGCTGTGCCTTGATGTGTCTGTGTGAGTGTAAGGCTGCATTCCTGCAATATTGGAGCTGAGAGCACAAATCTATAAAACTCAGGCCGAAAAAAAAATCTAAAGTTGCAGTCACTTGCTCCCCTTGACATGCAAAATATGGTAATTCATTGCATGTTTATTTTTAGTGCATGTACAATGCAACATGAGGGACTTAATGTTGCCATGGGAACTATAACTTTGAATTCCTGACTTTTTTGCCACTTTTTTTTTTTTTCCCTACTATGTTGTATTAAAAAACAATGTACAGAAAGATCATAGACACACACACAAGATATTGGACAAAACTCCAGTCAGTGGTAGAGGGGTGTGATCAGCATCAGGGGAAGAATAACAAGCCTAGAATAATGTCAGTCTTCAATAGCAAACAAAATTATAATTGGCAAAACATGCTACAGCTAAATGGGTCTGGCAACGGGCTCCCCTACTGTCACAGATAAATTTGTTTAGAATTTCATGTGTCTGCCCCACTTTTCCTTGAACTAGCACCTGAGCAGGATGGTTTGTCTGCCGGTCTGTTGCAATGGGAAAGCAAACAGCTGGGAAAAGGAACCGAAAAAAGGGATCTGTACTCCTGTGTGGAGATTCAGCCTGAGCTGCTAGAGAGGGTAAAAGGTTAATTTTTGTCTATATGCTTATTCTCTTTAATTCTTCTTTTTTTATTTATTTTTTTTCTCTCGAAACATATTTATCCTAAGACAGCTCCATCCTGTCTGTCTTCATTGCACAGTCTATGACACAGCCTGGACAGAGAGTCTTCTGGCCACCATTCCATTTTGTAACTCTAGAAAGATAAAGACACACCAGTTGGTACATTAATAGACACTTAGAAACTTATAGTCACTACTGCTCCTTAAGGAGGAGACTCTACTTTCAGCCACCCTGGAAAAAGGAAACTTCATTACTATCCTGTGGGCTCCAGGGAGAAAAAGCATCTGAGACCTATGAGTTATAGAATCAT
>VZRU01019876.1:39248-59240 GCA_013398155.1 Pedionomus torquatus | reverse complement strand
GAGCCTCCTCTTCTCCAGGCTGAACAGCCCCAGCTCCCTCAGCCTGTCCTCATAGCAGAGGTGCTCCTAGAGGTGCCTTAGTTCTAGAAATCAGCCATCAGTTTTTAAAATGTTGTAGTTCTGAAAAGAAATACTGCAAGTTGAAACTTGATTTAATGGAGTGTGTGCAGAATGNCTTAAATACTTCCAGGGATGGGGCAGCCACAACCTCCCTGGGCAGCCTGTTCCAGTGCCTCACCACCCTCACAGTAAAGAAGTTCTTCCTAGTATTCAATCTCAATCTCCCCTCTTCCAGTTTAAAACCATTACCCCTTGTCCTATCACTACATTTCCTGACAAAGAGTCCCTCTCTTGCTCTCCTGTAGGGTCTCAGATCCTGGAAGGCTATATGGAATTTGCTCCATTTCTGTACAACCACACCTTCAGAATAACCAGTTAAGGCAAAGTGAGTTGGTTTGTTGTTTGTGTGGGGTTTTTTTTTGTTGTTTTTTTTTTTGTTTGTTTGTTTTTTTTTTTACAGGTAGGTCAGAATTCACTTCACAAAATGAAGTGAATTATCAAGGACAAATAGTTAATGAAACAGTGTTAGCCTCAAGAATTCTTTGCAGTAGCTCTTCTGACATCTCTCTAACATCCTGCTAGCATCAGCAGGGGAAACCTTTACCTCCCTGCTGGGAAAAGAGAAAACATAGGACAATTTGGAAGAGAAGCAGCGGTTATGAAAGAAAGCGATGGCCAAGCTTTGGTGTGCAAGTGAAATGAGTGTTGTGGATATAGAGGTGGGAGCCTTGGCCCACTGAGGCAATGCCTGTACGCACACAGAGTCAGTGGCAGCCAGGTTTTCACCCGAACTTCAGACTGAAACTTTGGAAAGGTTTTGTAAATAAACACTGGAAGTTCCTGCAAGAGGTATCTCAGCTGAGCTTATACTTGAGTTTTCTAGTAACGTGATTGGCTTGAAACCTGATTGAGGGAGCTGGGGGTGTTCAGCCTGAGGAAGAGGAGGCTGAGGGGAGACCTTCTCCCTCTCTCCAACTCCCTGAAAGGAGGCTGTAGAAAGGCAGGGATTGGTCTCTTCTCCCAAGTTACAGATGACAGGACAAGGGGTGATGGCTTCAAGTTGCACCAGGGGAAGTTCAGGTGAGATATTAGGAAATATTTCTTTCCTGAAAGGGTTGTCAGGTATTGGAATGGGCTGCCCAGGGAGGGGGTTGAGGCACCATCCCTGGAGGTGTTCAAGAGATAAGTTGACTTGGTGCTCAAGGATATGGCTTAGTGTTGGGTGGTGTGGGGTGTTCTTTATGGTTGTTGGGTTTTTTGTGTGGGTGTTTTTCGTTGTGTAGTTGTTTTTTTTTTCTTCTTTCCCCCCGCATTAGTTGGACTAGATGATCTTAAAAGGTCCCTTCCAACCTAGGTGATTCTGTGAAACAACACAATTACTGTCAGAACTAGAAGCTCAGGGTTTGATGTTGAGGTCTCTATAGAAGTGGAGAAGCCCGGGCCATGCCTGAGATATTTCCTTTCCTCATACTTTGGCTGGTACAACAAACGAAACAAGACTGTTTGGAGATGGTTTTTTTTAGTGCATAAGTTGTTCCTTAGCATTTTCTTCATGTTCGTTACTGCTGGTTGTTTGCTTTCAGAATTAATTTTGATAAAGCATCGTCATGTTACAATGAATAATCCAGGAGTGACCAAAAGAATAGATTAATATTTAGACAGTCTTTTGCTTTTCTGGCTTCAGTGATTTCAATGATTGGTAGTACAAATTTAGTGACAGAAATTCTCGGTACTCATTATACAGATAAATACAGTTCCTCCTGGTTGGTAATTGATAGTAAGGCCACCTCTCTAGATTCTTTGAATATATTCTGTAGAAGGTATTGTAATGTCTGTCTATATTAGACAGTTGCAAATATTTTATGTACTTTATTAATTGAATTTTGCCACCGGCAAGTATTCAGAAAGAAGTCTATATCTATAAATACACAGTTGTGTGTTTTAGGAAATGGAATCCGGTGAGTCAGCCTTGTATCATGACTATTTATTTTTATCTCTGTCGTGTGCTGAGCGCCACATTCAGGCTTGAACTGCAGGGTGTGTTGTGCATCTCTGCCCTCTCTGAGTTGGAAGAGTCACTTAATCTTGACCCCAGGAGACAGTTTCTCGTGAAGGTGTCTGGCTGTGGCTTTAAAGGGAAAATGGTATGGCTTTTGTGCCCCACAACAATGGCACACTTCAAAATTGCTGAGTGCTGGCCACACAAAAGGGAGTCTTGAACTGCTTGTTCTCTTCTATTCTAGTGGCCTCTGCCAAGTGACTTCTCCTGGCCTTGTACTTGGATGACTTTCCTTTCACTTGAGTGCGTTTACAGCTGTGTTCAGTTATTAATTGTAGTCCTTGAACTATTCCCTGATGTTAACAGGGATTATGAAAATGATTAAGTAAGGACAATAATAGTCTTATCTTCATGTCTTATAAAGCATGAATCATCTCCCCCCCTTGTGAGAAAGAGCTTGGGTAAGTGAGAGAAGGTGATTGGGGGTGGGGGAATGACCATCTTTGACTTGAAAGGAATAGTCATTGGCTTCTTGAAAAGACTCCGAGAAGAAAAGTCCTAGAAAAGCCAGTTTTGAATCATGATGCTATTAGGGAACTAATTGGGGATGAATTCGGGAATTCCTAAACCTGCCATACAAATCAAGTGCTTGTGGAGTTTCCAAGCTTCCCTCGACAGCAAACTGAGGCATTTTCGAGAATTTCTGAAGAGTTAGAGACAAATCACCTTACATGAAAGTAGAAGATGGGGGGGAAAGGTGAATTGTCTGTGGAGTTTTAAAGTAAAGCAGCTGAAGGAATTTTTACAAAACTCTGTGGATAACCTCCCCCTGTCCCCCGAGATTCCTGTAGGATAAATAGAGCAAACGCTCTTCCTGCATGTTTGTTTATCTGTGAAACTTCTCCACACAAGAAGTAATAACAACACCCTTTCATTGACATCATCTGAGTAATCGTATCCTTCTGCCTGTGTCATAGGGGTAATAGCAAACTTTCAAGTACTTCGATGAGTAATACATTTTTGACATTCTACACAAAAATAAGAAGACTCCTTAAAAACACAGACCTCCTGTTCGTTCCAGCACAAATCTCAATAGCAATAAAATGAACTGTCGTGGATTCGAGTGCAGAATTTGACCCTTTTGTACCAGTTCAAGCATGAAGAAACTAGTTATTCCCTCAGATTTCTTAATTTTGGGATTACAGAATGAATTTGTTGTAGTAAACTTTTCAGTGCTACTCCACACAGCAGGCATTGACTTGGAAACAGAGGAGGGCCCAGGGAGATGTACCAGCTTTACCAGAACCCCTCTCTGAAGTTTAATTGCATGTTATTCATCACTCAGCAACTGAGCCTTGAGAGGTCACTGTTGCTCAGGCAGGACCAAGGCATCGATGCTAAGATACTGCATAGCAAAATAATTTAGTTAAGCAGTTACAACCAGGCTTTTTTTTACTCTAATCAAGTCTCATGATGACACGCAAAGACTTTTTCACAAGATGCGGTAGAAGGTTGTGTGAAATCGTTCATAATGCAAATGCAGACTCTCGTCTTTCAAATTGTTACTTTAATTACTTAATATAACATAGATTTAGTACAATAAGATGGTACGTATGCATTAGAGTACTCTGATTAGATTGCTTCTTGTCATAATGTTTTAGTGCTAACATGAAAGACATTGCAATGTTGATCTTTTTATTAAGCCAGGATCTTTTTAAGCTAAAGATCTAGCAAGCTGCCCAGGAAGCTAACTGTATCTCTGTTTATTGAGAGTCTTCCTTTACTTTGTGGAGCTCTTAATATCATCAGATAAAATACAAAGACCAAAGAATTTTCCTGCCGAAGAGGGAGAGTGAACTGCATATTAACTTTTTTCTCGTGCTACCAGTGAGATTTCTTGTAACCCGACCAATAGAGTAACTGCATTGCAGAGGCATGAATCTTAGGAATTAGACTTGCAGAAAAGCTGCAGTCGTTGGCTACAGCTTCTTTCAGAGCAAATTCCCTTTTCCATGACTGCGAGCTGCTAGAATGCTCGTTTTACTCTGTATTCCCATTTGACCTCATGATAAAAGCCGGCTTTCAAAGCCGTTGTAAACCCAGATCTCTTTATTTTTTTTTATTTTTTGCCTACTCATTTAAAAAACAAGTAGTAGAACTTGTCTTACATCAAAACCGAAATTCACCAATTTGTTCTCTTCACGTTCTGCCAATAAAGTGAAATGGTGTTTCATCCGCTTACAATGATAGCGCTCCCAAACTCTATCATCTCCTGCAAGCCGGATTTGATAGCTTTGAGACCGAGCAGCACCTTACCCCGTGAGAAACTCTGCTTAAATTGGAATCGCTCGCGGTAACCGTTTTAGGACGTGGCGTATGAACAAAACCAGGCAGGGTTAGTTTAAAACTATTTTCATGCTAAACCACCTTTAGCACTTTCACTCTACCTCTTTCCTCTCTGCATTTTAAATAGGGGTAATTTTGTACTTTTTGGCTATCTTGGCTATTTTCCCATTTGCTTAGAGCCACATACTTTTACAGTTAAAGCCCTGATTCTGCGAACATTTAAGTATACGCTTAGTTTTACCAAGTTACACAATCTCTTAAATACTGACTAACAAAATCTCTTGTACACTGACTAACAGGGTGAAAGCATTTATAAGATTTGGGGCCTGTTTGGCTCCCAGGAAACCTTTTTTACACTTCTCCAAATACTTCAAGCAGCCCTTTTATTGAGCAAACCAGCCCCGCGATGCTACAGAGGAAACCCAAAATAAAAACGGAGATATCTGCACATTTCTCTGACAAGGACAGTTTCTTCCACTTCAGTTTTAAGTGGAAGAGAGAAGGAAGAAGAAAAGTCATAGCGGCACCTGTGACGCTGCCTGTTAAGCCCATCAACAGGGCAAAATGTGGTATGAACGTGGCCATCAGCAGGGTTATCAGGAGAAACGAGCCTCTTACACCCAGGGCGCAGAGTGGGGAGCCGTAATTGGAACGGCTGCCTCCAGAAATACAAGCATACAAGATTTCAGTGGCTGCAAAAAAAGGCAGAGGGTAAGAAAGAAGAGCCTTGGTTAAGAGGCACAAATTCACAAGGGTCTGAAGAAGGGACGGCAGGTTGTCAGTAATAACTTCCTTGGTCTCCTCACCCCAGGTCAAGAATGCCGTCAGCGCAAAGCTTGTTTTCAAGACACAAGCGAAAAAGTGAGTCCAATTCAGCATACAGCTAAATTCCCCGGGGTTTTTCATGTTCCCTTCCAGTGTGGGGAGAAATATCTGCGAAGTGTAACTGAAGATGATCACCCCCACCGAGACCAAGAAGTCCTCAAACTCAAGGGAGAGTCTGAATTTGGCCCAGGACCACCGGTGGATTTGTGTGAGACAGTAAGTCATCACTACGAGGATGATGAGGAGGTGGACCAAGGAGCAAAGCTGGCTGAGCTTGGACACGATTTTGAGAGTCTTGATAAAGACGCAGGGCAGCAGTGCAACAAATGCCATCACCGACCAAGTTTTCTCCGTGACTGGTACGTGGGGAAAGCTGTGCGACAGCAAGTTCCCGCTAACAACCAGATACAAAACACATGTCATGATGAGTTCCGTCACCTGGGTCACACTGACAAATATGCCGCCTAGTCTGGGAGACAGCTTCCTGCAGCAG
The DNA here is from genome assembly GCA_013398155.1 of Pedionomus torquatus. Classification (NCBI taxonomy): domain Eukaryota; kingdom Metazoa; phylum Chordata; class Aves; order Charadriiformes; family Pedionomidae; genus Pedionomus; species Pedionomus torquatus. The sequence continues at coordinate 53,517 of VZRU01019876.1, read as the reverse complement.
GCGTTGGCAATATCTTCGTACGTGTCCCTCACTCTTACCAGCTGCCCATCTTCGTTTTCTTCATAGAGGCAGGCGATGAGGATTTTCCCTGTGTAACAGCATAACGCTGCGGCCGAGACGATAAGAAACAGGCCACCGTATCCACTGTGGAGAAGAGCATACGGCAATCCTAAAACAAATATTCCCTGAAAAGGAGAAAGAGAAAGGAAAGGTCGGGTAAAAATCAAGGGGGCAGGTTGTTTACTAAAAACCATGTTCCTAAAAGCTTGCCCTCCACTGAACGTGGCTTTCTCCTGACTGCGTGGTGGAACTACTGCTGCATCCAGGTGAGCGAGGAACAGTCATGAGAAATGCATCTACTGACCATCAACAAAACTTTCAGCAAAAAAATAACTGCTTCTTTCTATGCACCTGTAATGATAAGCTGGGGAAAAAGGAGAACGTGATTGAAGGATAGACTCAGGTTCCTAATTAATATTTAATGCTGATGTGATTAGAAGCACATTTTAGAAGGTTCATAGGCCATTATTCAGTCAACATGCATATTAATGAAATAGGTTCAGTATCAGTAAAATTAAGCATCATCTGTACAAGTTTCATTAGAGCTAAAAACAGCGTGGTAGATGGATGCAGAAATGGCCATTGGCCTCAGTCTAGAAATTGTTAAAGGACAGCTGGAAAGAAGATGGCATGAGAAGTGGCACCAGACGTGTGCATCCTCCGCGGCTCCCGTGTGCTTCGTGCAGCCTTTGCTCTCCAGTCCACCGCTAAAGCAGCTCTTCTCACAGCTGAGGTTCGAGACCACCCAAACCTAGTTTGGTGCTTAAAAATACACGTAAAAAAGTACAGGCGTGCTTTCCTCTGAAGGGCTTCTGAAAGGAACAGAATTATACTTGTTTCATCCAGGAAAAAAAAAAACAACAAGTGGTATTTCAGTTTCACAGAACACCGTGTGTGTTTCTTTGTCTTTTTCCTTCTTTCTTCTCCGTATTTGAGGACAAACGACACTTTAATGTGGTTTAATTTCCATCAGCACAAACCCAACAAAACCCTTGAACAATAGTTACTCATAAAAAGATCTGATTTAGGCAAGATATTTCCGTGACACTTCTCCCTTTGTGCTACGAAGCTGACATTAGTCAAATGCACATTAGTCAGACGGCTCAGGCAGTTTTTGTTCTTGATGGCTGAAGAAATGCAGGGAGGAAACAAAATGCAGTTAACTCTTTCTGGAAGGAAGTTTTACTTCAATATTTCTTACAGCACCGATGATGAAATACGAGCATTTGTGCTTCTCTCGCTTTCTGAGCGGGTAGTGCCACGGGCTGCCCCTGGCAGCCAAAGCAGAAGAGGGTGAGTTTAAGGGTCATTTCAGATTTTAAGGTCATTTTAAGGTTCATTTCAGATTTTTCCATCCGCAGCAGTGACCGGGAGGCCATGCAGAGGACCACCTCTTTGGTGTTTTCTATCAACTCGCTTGGGTTTTATACCCAGCAGTTTCCATGAGGGCAGCCCGGGAGCCCAGCTCTGCCAGAGCTCTTTGGGGAGAGCTTGGCGGGGGTTTGTCTCAGCTTTGTGGGGTTTATATCTAATGCCCCCCCTACTTCTAAGCTGTGCAAGTTCTACCAGGCCTGATCCAAACACTCAATAACCATCAATGAATAAAAACTACTATTCCAGGCACAAAACAGCATTCCTTTTTGGGCACGTTGTGGGATGAGCATCAACCAGAGAAGAAAGATTAGAAATTCTTAAATTAGAGCAACATGCTTTTTCTAAGTCAATGAAAGGGTTATGGAGCCTTGGAATGGGCTGCCCAGGGCTGTGGTTGAGGGACCATCCCTTAAAAAATTTAAAAGTTGGGTTGACATAGTGCTGAGGGCCATGGTTCAGTGATGGTTTTTATCAGAGGTAGGTTGATGGTTGGACACAATCTGAAACATCCCTTCCAACCCAGACAAGTCTATGATACTATGAGAAAAATGGAGTGCCCTTGGTGTGAATGTGCCTCACCAGGCTCCACTCCAGATGCAGGTATCTTCAACTTTCAGCTGAATTAGAGCTGGAAGAATCATATTAAGTACATGCCCTAGTACACTATGATTAAAAAGGTCTATGACTTTATGCTGAAATGGAATTACCTTAGTTATTATTACTGATGCAATAATAGTTATTTGCTAGATACATTTTTTTGGTTGTTTTCAATGACTTCCTTTATAGCAGTGGTTTTGTGTAAGTTGCAGGTGCCATTTTCTTTAGGAGCTGGGATATTTGACTACATGGTTTGTGGTGCTTCAGTCACCCAAATCTCCCCACTTAGCTTCATTCTAATACAGGAGTCATGACCCAATTAGCTTGCAGTTAAATTAGCATTTCTTTTGTATATGAACTTCACAGAAGTGTTCAGAATTCTACTGTTTCTGCTGTCTAACAGTCTGCTTTCTTAACAAAAATGAGATATCTGGCTGTATCCAGAGAGTGGGGTACCACCTGTGGAAGAGTCGCTGTTGTTCTCCTGCCATTATTAACGGTGGTTGTGACCGACTGGCAGGTTAGGTAGTGCCCTGAAGAACAAAATGCATTTCTTCCCTGTGAAAACAATCCTTGGAGAACATCCTTCGCTCGAAGGATCTGAAGGGAGCTCCAGGAGAGCTGGAGAAGGACTCTTGATTGGGGAGGGGAGTGGAGTGGAGTGATAGGATGGTGGAGGGATGGAAGAGGGGAGATTGAGATTGGATCTTAGGAAGTTCTTTGCTGTGAGGGTGGTGAGGCACTGGAAGAGGTTGCCCAGAGAAGCTGTGGCTGCCCCATCCCTGGAGGGGTTCAAGGCCAGGCTGGATGGGGCTTGGAGCAACCTGGGGTGGTGGGAGGTGTCCCTGCCCAGGGCAGGGGGGTTGGAACTGGATGACCTTGAAGGTTCCTTCCAGCTCTGACCATTCTATGATTTGTGTAACAGATGGAGTTTAAAAGCATCCTATATAAACCAAGTCTATGAAGACATCTGGAAGGTAAAAGCTGTAGTCACCTTCCCTATCAACAGAAGAACAAGGCTATTTTCCGAATTCCTTGCAGTTGGGTGCAAGCTGATAAGTTTGGTCCATGCTCTCAGTGTTATTATTTTGCCCCTTCACGTGCCTTTGGGAGCCAAAGTGATGTTTGCTGGCCCAAGGGGTCACTGTCTAATTAAACGCCAGGTAAGTGTCACCATACAGCGCCTTCTCCCCTGCTGAATTTAGTCTATTAACGTTTATAAGACTGGCCTCAACCTCAGCCTAAGCAGAGGTCTTTCCCAGACATTATCACCTTAGACAGATGTTTAAAGTCTTCCCCACAGGTGTCTGCTTTTCTGTGCTTGATTGTTAGTTTAATCAGAGCATAGCACAGCTCCAACCTCTAACATCTCCTTGTTGTTCATGTCAATGTAATTTCCTTTGGTACCTAGCACAGACCACAGGATGACAGAGCTGGGGTTTGGTTTCTTTTTACTTTATATTTTTTTAATCTTCTGAATTGAGACCTCATTAAACAAACCCATTATTTATTGCACTCTGTATTTGCATCCTTAAAATTATTTATCAGTGATTGCCAATTTCAAATCACACACAGTGAGCCCAGACCTTCTATGTTGAATCTTTCTACAGAAAATACAAGTTTTCCTTTCAGCTGATCTTTGACATCTTTTTTCCCAGAGTTTGTAAACAATAACTGGTGAGTTACTTAACTGAGCAACGTACTGGTTTTGTGTCCTTCAGCTTTCAGTTAATAATAGAAAGCAAACATTGTGAATGTTAACTGGTTTTGCAGCTTTTTGGGATGCAGAGTATGGCTGGGAGGGGGAAATGGGAGAACTCTGGACATGCCGGTACAGCCTGTGTGTGCTGAAATGTCCTGCTGCGGCATAAAGACTTTTTCCCTTTAAAAAAAAGAAAAGAAAAAAGTTTCACATTTTGGCACATTGCTGAACTTCTACAAATATCCAAAAATGTTAGGGATAGCTATGAGAGCTTGAAGCACGTCAGACTCTTCATCAGGCTCCAAACTTATTTTGGATTTGATATTCTGTTTCTTACCTTCCCAAAAAACATCACNAAGAGTCCCTCTCCAGCTCTCCTGGAGCTCCCTTCAGATCCTGGAAGGCTGCTCTAAGGTCTCCTCGGAGCCTTCTCTTCTCCAGGCTGAACAGCCCCAGCTCCCTCAGCCTGTCCTCACAGCAGAGGGGCTCCAGCCCTCTGAGCATCTTGGTGGCCCTCCGCTGGACCCTTTCCAACAGTTCTATGTCCTTTCTGTGTTGAGGACTCCAGAGCTGGACACAGGACTCCAGGTGGGGTCTCAGGAGCGCAGAGTAGAGTGGGATAATCGCCTCCCATACACTTTGTCAGACTCGTTTCCTGAATACCTCCTTCACTGTTTTCCAGCTTGGCCCCAGAACTTATTGAATCTGTGATCTCTCACCCAAATAATGGCACAGAAGGCCTTAGTTGTGAGACATCAATTGAAAATGAGCGGCAAAAGGAACTGTTTCTTAAATTGCCTCCCAACTCTTAGTTTCAGTGCTGTGTTTGGGAAGTGTTCTTGTCTTGAGGGGTTTTATTTTCAGCTGTTCTAGCGCTAAGTCAATGTTAGCTCAAAATATGCTAGTTTAATGTATCTGTTTGCAAACCAGAACAGCACAGGGAAAAAGCACTCACAGGGCTGGATACGCAGGAGATGGAGTTTTTGAAACTGTACTCTTTGACAGAATGCTGTGGGCTTGGAAGGGACCTCTGGAGATCGTGCGGTCCAACCCCCTGCCAGAGCAGAGTCACCCAGAGCAGGTCCCACAGGAACGTGTCCAGGTGGGTTTGAATGTCTCCAGAGAAGGAGACTCCACCACTTCTCTGGGCAGCCTCTGCCAGGGCTCTGCCACCCTCAAAGGTCCAGTTTGAGTGGTTATGTTATTTGCCATCGCTCCATCCACCCCATCTAAGGAAGGACCCCAAGCTTGCCCAGGAGGCTGCGTCTTCCCCTGTCTCTCAAGCTGGTGTCAAGTCCAGGGTATTTTCACCCTAGACTAAGGATGGAAGTGGGGTGCTCGTTGTTGATGAGTGAATACACATGCCCGGGTTGAGGTCCTCGTCAAACATCCAGAGTAGGTTTGACCATTGGCAGTTGGGTCTAGAAAGGAAGGACTTGAGATGATTGGCCCTTGGAGAAATGTCATGGAAGGAAAGGTCAGGATCAGCGAGAAGCTGCTCATTAGCCTTGTCACAATACCCCCAAGTGGAAGCGACCAGGTATGACAGCTGCCACCAGAAATGACCAGCGGACCTACAATAAAACCCAAGTGGATCAGGATTTCCAAATTACATCTGCACCTTAAAACATTTTTGGATTTGTCGATGGTTTGATTGAAATATTTGAACTGCCCAGGAATGTTTCCCACCCCAGCAGGGCTGGCTGCTTATTTAAAAACACTAGGTGCCTGGAGATTAGTTGTAGAATGCAAAAAGAAAATGGTCCTTCTGCTCTCACACCATTATTTGACACTACTTCACCTCAGGGCAAGCACTTCCCCAAGGAATATAATATGTTTAGAAAATTGTATAAATGAGCACAGTTGAGCACGCTGAGAAAATATCAAAAATCCCCCAATGTTCACTTTTAGGAGTTTTTAGTTCCAGGTAAAATTCATAGGCTGTTTTAACCTGAAATATGTCACTTTGAAAAACAAAGCAGATAGAAAGGCAAGGAAAAAGTAAAGAGGATCAAATCACAGTCACAGTTGAGACACGCCAAAAGACACTGGAATAAAATGGAGCAAAAAGCAATGCTAAAGGAAAGAAAAGAGAGAGAAAAGGATCTCACCTTGAGATTGACACAGATGGAAAAATAAATTAAGAAGAATTTAACTGAAAATTGTTAGTGTAGCTCTCCTGTATGCAGAGTACATGCTAATATGCCAGACTGCTGAATTAGCTCGGATTTCCTCTCTCATCATCTGTAGTTACTCCTCTGGAACAGTTCATTTCAGCCCAACTATTTTTTCCCGAGTTATGTATTTGATTCCCTGCCTGAGCATGCACCAGGGACGGAGCCTATACAGGACAGCCTTCTTCATGGGTCTTCTTGGAAGAGAAGGGAGAGCAATTCACCAACCCTGCTCTTCATTGCGCTTCCACAAAATATTTAATCATGTTGTTTAGCATTTCTTGATATTTAAAATAATTTTCCCGAAGTGATACAAGTCCTTGTTGTGATGATATTTATTTGAAGATACAACTGTCTTAGCACTAAATTAAAAAATATATCAAATCCCTTAATCTCATGCCATGCTAACAGAGCTGCTTGCTTGTTGACCTTTTTATTTTCTCAGCCACCACTGTGATCGGATGTGGGAAGTTGTACTCTTATTGTTGCACTAATTTTTAAATCAGAATGTCATGCATTAACGTGTCAAAATTCCTTTCAGAAGTCTAATCAGATTATTTATCTTTCACTGCCTGCATTACAACCTCATCAAAGAATTATGTCGAGTATGTTTAACAAGGACTGTAAGGACTCTCCAACTCCCTGAAAGGAGGCTGCAGAGAGGCGGGGGTTGGTCTCTTCTCCCAAGTTACNCCCCACATTGGTTGGACTAGATGGTCTTAAAAGGTCCCTTCCAACCTAGGTGATTCTCTGATTCTGTGACTCGTTCTCCAAAACCCTAAATACTGTCACTCAGTATATTCCTAGCTTTTTACTCCATATCAATTAAAACATGTATTAACGATCACATTCTTCATCTCAGGATTGTTGCCAGGTTTCACCAGTCAAAATTTAACTGGCTTTTTAAATATTGGAATGACATCCACAATCTCCTGAAGATTCTTCATGCAGTGGAGTTCGAGTGAGAGCATTCTGATGTCAGAGGTACCTTTTGTTGCATCTCCCCAGTGCAATCTCTTGGGGTGTTCTGCTTTCAAATTACTAACGAGATGCATTTTAACATCTGTTTTTAAATAGTAACTGTGGTTATCTAATTGTTCATCACCCAATTGGAAAAAAAAAACCACCCAGGCACCTCAGTTTATAACTCACGCCTATTTTGAGAGGTCGTTAGCGGAGCTGAGATGAGTTTCCTCTCGGAGGTGCTCATTTCTCTGGCTGGGTAAGGGAATAGGTACCTGATGGAGCACAGACACAGGGTTTAGAGACTCGGAGATTAGCCTTTAAGTGCAGAATACCACGATGCCCGTCCTGAAAAAATTACAAAATAAAGGCCCACTGTTCTCCTGCTCTATGAGCACAAGAGCTTTATTTTATTTATATTTATTTTATTTATACCACAATTTTTTAATGTATATTTATTTTGTTTATACCACAATTAGTACTTGTTTCAGGTTTTTACACTATACCTAGCAGGTTTTGCTGAATTCCTAAAAATTGTTTTCTTACTGTCCTAATCCTTGAGAGATGCGGGGTTTTTTTTTACCTGGTGTCTTTGGGTTCTAATATCTCTTTGCTACACTTGGTAATTTGTAATGTGCAATGCCTACTCTCACCCTCCCTTTTTCCCTTTCACTATTTTTTTTAAATTTTAATGGACACGTTCACTTCACACCTGAAGTAGGAGTTTTAACAGACAGGCGTGCTATTTCTTAATTATGAGACGTGGTTTCCGGACATCTCATAAATTCTTGTTAAACAACTTTCAAATTGCTTTCACAATTTGCTGCCTGTATTTATTCTTCCTAGACAATTATCTCCCGTAATTTTCTCCAGGTTTGTAGAACTCACTCTTTGGAAGTACCAAGTATATATATTACTGTCCCCTGTTTTCAAATAATGAATTTAATTAGAGCCGCCGATCGGTTCATCTTTATTGAACGTAATGAGGCTCCAAATAGAATTAGCTCGTGTTCGTTTCAATACTTTTTGTGTTAGATAATTATCATCTATCATTTTTAGAATTGTTAATGATATTTTCCCGCAGACTGTGTGCAACCTCCAGCACGGGTCTTTAAAAATGAAGTCTCCAAGAACAATCCGAGTTTTCATCCCAGACAACAGCTCTAACACAGATAATCATCTCCCTAACACGGAGCGACACCCACACTTTTTACCTACGCTCTTTTTGTAAACACACTTTGTTGAATTATTTTTAAATTCCAGTCGCATAAATCACCCCACCGTGAATCTGCAGTGTCTGTTACATCCTATTTCTTTTCAGGGGAAGAATCTGCGGTTCCCCAGCTGGCTGCCCAGGCTCCTGGCACTGCCCTGCAGACGCCGGGAAAAGAATTCATCTGCTTTCCCCCTTGCTTCACGGTTTGCTCACAGCTCAGCTAAGTTGGAATTAAAAAATACTACAAGCTGTTCTGCAGAAAACCTCAAATATTGTCCGTGGCCTATATGACCTTAGCAGCAGATCTACCTTCTTAAAGTTGGTGAAAAATCTTCCTTTAACTTCAGGGATGGTTGAATTAGACCCCAGCAATCTTGTTTTTTTTCTGATTTTTTTTCTTATTCTTTCTCTCTGCTGATGCCAGCCTGGTTTAGCTGCAGGGGGGGAAAGTGGCTAAGGTGCTTATGCTGAGATTATCGCCTGCAATCACCTTATGTACTGAGAGGAGTTTTAGAAGCATGGGGCTGCCAGTCCTTCAGGTGCCATGAGCAGGTGATAAGGCAGATCGGCTGCAGATGGGCTGCAGCAAAAGCAGCGTGACCAGCAGGGCATGGGAGGTGGTTCTGCCCCTCTACTCTGAGCTTGGGAGACCCCACCTGGAGTCCTGTGTCCAGCTCTGGAGTCCTCAACAGAGAAAGGACATGGACCTGGTGGAACAGGTCCTGCGGAGGGCCCCCAAGATAATTAGAGGGTTGGGGAACCTCTNGAGAAGCTGTGGCTGCCCCATCCCTGGAGGGGTTCAAGGCCAGGCTGGATGGGGCTTGGAGCAACCTGGGTGGTGGGGAGGTGGCCCTGCCCAGGGCAGGGGGTGGCACTGGGTGATCTCTGAGGTCCCATCCAACTCTGACCATTCTATGATTCTATGACTGCTTGGGAGATGCTGGGTTACGAGCAGCAAGTAAGGAAGCCCCGTGGTCTGCACAGCAAAACGTACATGTTCATTTGACTGGCAGAAGCCACTCGTTTTGTTCTTCTTTCAGTGACCAGATTAGTCTTAAGAATCCCCTAAAGATTAGAAAAGGGAACAGAGGAAAGAAAATGTCTCAACAACAAAACCAAAAAGCCCAAAACCCCAGAATCGCTGCTTTTAATGTGGCAGCCGGTACCATCAGCTCTGCTATTGGTTTAATCAGTTGTTGTAAAACTGAAATAACGTGCTCAATGCTTAATTCTGCATGGTTTGATGGAAAGTGTTAGTTTGCATAAATTCAGAGCTCTCTGCAAGAGTGCACTAACACAAAGTCATTCTCCCAAGCAAAATTGCCTTTTAAGAAAATGTATTATTTCACACGATCCCGATGGAGAAGGCAGACTTGGGAAAAAGAATGAGGGCTTTTATTATGTGTTATGTAGCAGAGAGGACAGAGGTGAAAATAATAAGGCGGTCTAAACTCAAACAGAAGGTATTTTGAAAGCAGCATGGGTTAACTGCTGCTTGCTTACTTTTCATATTCTAGGTCATCACGGATTCTCAGGTTTTCACCCGAAGGTGGACAAGTACTCAAAACACCCAGTGCAGCAACACCTGAGGGAGCTTCCAGGAAAATGCGGTGAGAAGAGCTTCAGGGGAGGCAGAGAGGGGGGATTTTGGGAGACACAGGAGCAACACAAGGCAGTGGGGAGGCAAAGAACTTTCTTGGAGTGTGCACTGACAGAACAAGAAGAGTTCAAGTGCCCTGAAAGTTCAAACTCAGGCTGGGAGAAAACCTTTGGTTTCTTAGGACTTTCTCTTGGATGCTGCCTGGATGGGACAAGCCACAGATCCCGGTACTTTTCTAACAAATAAGGCTGAAGAGGAAAGAGGGGGGATAAACCCAAAGAACTTTGCACTGGAACAAACCTGATGACCTTCAGAGAGGTGAAAAGGAAGCCAGGTTACGCCTTCTGGAAGCTGGGTTCTATTTTCTGAGAGCTGGCATGGGGTTTGCCATGCCTGTGTGCAGAATAGAAGGTGAGTGAATCCTCCCGTGCCTCGTATTACCCTGTTCTTTCCTCGGCGTAGACTCAACCACCAATTTTAGGTGGACTCTTACTCAAACTTTAATGGCTCCCAGTGCTTGGCGTATAAAGGGGAAATTTGTCTTCCAGTACTGCCTGGAGAGAATACAGTTAACGGTCTGGATGAGGGACATAAATAGTGGTGTGCCATTATTTTTGGTCTCTAGGAGTCAGTAAACCGATGCAGAGGATCATAGTTTATTCTTCTGGAATGCATGAGGAGAAATGCTGCTTTACCGTTAGGCTGGGTACAGGGAACAGATCTCTACTGCTTTTCCTCTCTTAACCTCAGTTAAACATCAGTGGAAGCCCTGGAGGCTTCAGCCTTTGGGAAAAAAGAAACCTCAATTGATTTTGCTGCTGATATTTTGTTACACACGGGTACAGATAAAGTTGAGGTTGCAAACAAATTCCCTTCCTTGAGGTGTCTCTGTCCTATAATGGCATAAAATATCACATCATTCTTAAAATGCAACAAGGTAGAATAGTTCCCCTAATTTCAAGCAGTTTAGACAAACATTCCCAAATGTGTATGATTAATAATAAAGGGGAAAACTGAAAATCAGGAAAGAAATGTGGCTGAGGATCCTGGTATGGCACCAGTACTCAGCATAAAAACGAAGTTATTTAAGATCTCCTTTTAATAATAATAAAAATATGAATATGAATAGAGTTGTGCATTGTGAAACCAGGAATACGGCATATAAAGTGCACACCACGATGTCTTTTAAGGTCTGTAGATGAGAAACCCTTGAAGTGTTACTACTTGAGGAGGTATTTCTCCTTCTGCTCGTACAGACCGTGACACAGTTGGTTCTTGACCTCTGCTGTCCTGCCAACAGAAGTACTGCAGTTATGAAGCACATCATATTCCTTTTCTGTGTTTTATTTTTATGGTCTTGCTCTGCAGCAGCACTGGGAAGACCTGGGGACACGGTGCTGTCTGGAAACAACAGCCGAGGAACCCTGGAGGAACAAACTTGATTATTCCTGACCCTCGACAAAGACCTCGGGTTTCTTCTTAACTTTTAGATGTCAATACCGCCTGAACAGAGATAAAAGCACTTGTTTCATTATTAAAACAAGGTTAGTTAAGTAATTGCTGTAAAAGTTTATATATTTACAAGAAGAGTTTAATGTTTATCCTTAACCTGAGCCATTCTGACTGAAGGGAAAACTCCTCTGCTCTGTTGGACCTCTCCTCTCTTTGTACTTCATTGCTGAGAGCTGTAGGCATTGCACATTGGAGACATTTATTTTAAGACTGCATTTAGCTTCTGTTCTTTTCTCCTAAATAACTTTCATTTTTCACATTCAATCTTTTAAGGCAAAATCCCAGTTTTTTTTCATGAGGTGAAATTAATGGATTTCAGGTGAAAACTCAGTCAGTACTGCTGAAATTATGAATGTGACTGCTTTTTCACTCTCTTTGGCACCCAAGGAAGCTATTACTTCTTAACATTTATGAATTGGATTCATCTCACCCATTTTTTTCTGTCTAAAATGTAGAAACATAGAATAGTTAGAGTTGGAAGGGACCTTCAAGATCATCCAGTTTCAACCCCGCCTGCCCTGGGCAGGGACACCTCCCACCACACCAGGTTGCTCCAAGCCCCATCCAGCCTGGCCTTGAACCCCTCCAGGGATGGGGCAGCCACAGCTTCTCGGGGCAACCTCTGCCAGTGCCTCACCACCCTCACAGCAAAGAAGTTATTCCCAATATCTCATCTAAATATCTCCTCTTCCAGTTTAAAACCATTACCCCTTGTCCTATCACTCCACTCCCTGACCAAGAGTCCCTCTCCAGCTCTCCTGGAGCTCCCTTCAGATCCTGGAAGGCTGCTCCAAGGTCTCCCTGGAGCCTTCTCTTCTCCAGGCTGAACAGCCCCAGCTCCCTCAGCCTGTCCTCACAGCAGAGGGGCTCCAGCCCTCTGAGCATCTTGGTGGCCCTCCGCTGGACCTGTTTCAACAGGTCCATGTCCTTTCTCTGTTGAGGACGTTTAATGAAGGAGTGCAGACAGTAGCAGAAAAGACATAAGACAAATCTACTCTGCTTTGATGCACACTTATTAGGAGTGGGATTCCTAACTTCACCTGCCCAAATACAGAAAAAAAATAAAGCTAGTTTGGGAAGGATGGATGAAATTAAGGATCACCAGAGGGCTGTTCATTCCAAGCGTGTAGGGCACTTATTTGAGGATTTGTGAACCTCAGCCAGAGAAGCCTCTGTCTCTTTGTCATCCATAGAGTAAGGTGAGTTCCTTTAGGAAGGCCACGAGATCGAGGTGCCCTGAGAAGAGGAAAGGAAAAGCAGGAAACTTGGGTAAGTCAGGAACACGACTTATTAAGGTTGTGAACCACATGAGGTAGCAACCAGGGGCAGGAGAATATGATGGGCAAGAGGCTGTGAGGAAAAATGACTGATAGGAGAAATATCTAACTACAGGCACAAGACAGGAATAAGTAGAAGGCTAGAGGGAAAATATGAATTATGCAGCTGATTATCCTTTCAGATTAAGAAAGGAGAAACCTTCAGGGGTGGAATGGCAGCTCCTTGCAATTTAGGGGATAGCAGAGTCTCTGAAATCCCATCCGAGCAGCAGAGGGAAGCCTACGGTTTTGTGCAGGTATTTTATTTTTAACTTGAGATGACAACAATAAAAAGTACAAAAGTAGGAGCTCTGAGAGCAGCTGGCTTTCCAGCAGAAGTGAGAAAAGCCAGCAGGCAAGCAAAAGCAAGGAGAGCAGGAGCGGAGGACTCATTTTAAACTCTGGATCCCAATTAAAGCTTAGAAGATTTTCAAGTCCCTTAAGGGAAGGTGGCTGGGGAGATGTCATTTGGAGCTGCAGAAATCATGCAGAGAACGAGACAAGAGAACGGCTTTAAAACGTAGTAAGATGGAACAGACCTCGGTGGCAACTTCTAAATATGATACAAACAATAAAATGAGGGAAATAACAGTCACTAGAAAAGGAAAAATAAGATCACTTTTTGCAAGTAGAAATAGCTTTCTTATAAAAGAGAAATATGATATCTTATATCATATTATGCTTAGGCCCGTGTTTACATTTCTTCAGGCTTCAGTAGAACTATTCATAATTTCTGAAATACCTGGATTTAGTTTGAAATAATCAAACTAGAATGGGTTTTAAAACTGAAAAAAAAAATTCCTCTGCTTATCAGAGAGGAGTCAGCCAGAGTCAAACGTGTTTCTACCGGGGAAAACCAAGCAAGAAAAAACCCTCTCAGGAATGGAAAACTACCCAGGTGTAGTAAAGGCAAAACTGTAGCTACCATTGCAACCCAGAACATGAAGCAACCAGAAATGTTTGCTCTAGGGACCTACAAAGCGTAATCCCATGGTGCCATTATTTGTGGCAGCACAAGAAGTGGACCGAGAGGAACTGAAGTGGGTACTGGATGTTATGGTGTAGGAGTTGAAGGGCTTGTTTCCTCACTTGGACTCATGTTTTCATTTTTGAGAAGTAAATATTAAATTTGATTGTTTTTTTTCCCCTGGTTAGCTGTTCAGTGACTGCGGTATTGTACACATGGCAAAACCAGTGCCACTGGCCAAGAATACAGGGAAACGTCACCTTCCAAGAAATGTGGGGAGAAGAGGAGGACTAGATGCAAACAGAAGTCAATTTCTTTTATTTAGCTTTAGGGACAAAGTGTTTTATCCAGCTTACTGTGCTAAAACTAGGTTACAGCATATCATCTTCAGTACCCTGTGTAATCAGTGTTTAGGGCTTTTTATTTTCTCAAATAGCTCCATTTGCTCATTCAGACAGAGCTCGTGCCATTTCAGTGAATCTCCTGCTGGCAGGAATTATACACGTTGAAGTAAACTGTAGATTAACCGTCTACGGATTGTGTGAAAGGAGCTTTACCCTTTGGAAAATCAAATACAGAAACATTACTATTCCTGATTCTGTCAGTTCTTCGCAATAATTTCGATGTCCTCTACTTTTGGCATTGAATTCTCGTACACACCTGCAGGTGTTGTGCTTATCAACTTCTATTCCTTGACGAACCCTGTCGTTGTTTCAGCCAAATTTACCAAAACCTGATTGACAGATGTCCCCCCCCTCCCCCCTTTGGGTAAAAGAAAGGAGAGGAAG
>VZRU01019876.1:0-35978 GCA_013398155.1 Pedionomus torquatus | reverse complement strand
ATATGAGTTTCTGGTTGCAAACCCATTTTTTTTTTTTTTTTTTTGGCTGGTATTGCAGACACATTTCAGCTGAAGGCATATTAACTGGCATTTTTATGTGCACTGCAATAGTCCTACAGTTTTGGAATTTTACCTTGTGTTGCCATTTTTTGACTAGTTCCAAAAGGAACTTGAATTGCTTGCTGGTCCTAGGTTAGATATCAGCATCGGGCATCTCCCTTTAATTCTCACTATCACCTCTCATGTGAAATGCCATGATTATAAATCTATAATTTAGCTCGGAGTCTGACTTTAGCTTCAATGTATAATTCAAGGAAGCTACTGCTCCGGGCACCAGAAAGGATTGACCCTTGTTCTCAAGTCTAGAAAATAAATACTTAAGATCAAGTACTGCACTTAAGAACTAAGCACTTCTTTAGTTCAATGTGACTAAATTATTTAAGATTGAGGATGAGAAGAGTTGTGTTGTGGTACGTCTAATGACCTGACGGTGAAAGCATTTAGCTTTCTAATCACACATAGATATTTCTATCTATCTATCTATCTATCTATCTATCTATCTATCTATCTATCTATCTATCTATCTATCTATCTATCTCTCATGTACATATTTATATTTAGAAATTGCCTAAATACGGTGTCAGTAAAGCTTAATGGGAGGGTTTTTTAGACATATTTGCCTTTACATTTAGGGTGTGGCTGCTAATTCTGCTTCTCAGCATGACTGTGTTCTTGCTGAAGTCTTTGGGAGTTGTTGATGCTCGGTAAGGACTGTTGAGTCTGTATTAGGGAGATGAAGGCAGGGAACTCAGAGGGAACATCATAGAAAAATAACTATTAACTATGAGATATTCTCACGTGAGTCTTTTAGAGTTACATAAATAAAAATGAGCCAAATTGGAACTGAAATGAGCCAAAATGGAAATATATCTCTAATGGCTCATTGTGAAGGAGATACAGGTACACACTTTTGTTTTTAAAAATGATGATTATTGAGCTGTTAGGTTTTTCTGAACTAATGTGCAATATTTAGAAAATGAATATAACGAGCGTGTTTATGATCACTACTTTAATAATTGTTCATTTATGATTGGCACAGTTTCTAATAATGGTTGTTCTTCCTGGAAGCACTCACAAGAGACCAGCACCCTATTGTGTTATTCTCATCACGCAACAAGAAAATTGCCTCTGCCCTGGGTATTTCTAATCTTCGTACATCCCAGTTTCTGCAAAAAGATGGGAGCCAAAGGTGGCTACATGGGCTGTCAGGTGCGTTGAATCGAAGGAACATTGGCTGTGCTTTCCTATGTCATGTTTTACCAAACATCCAGGAAAGAATGGTGAATGACACTGTGTTTTAAAGACTGTACAAGCATGGTAATGCTGAAAGCGATTTGGAGCTGCCTGGTCAAGTGGCTGACTTTATTGCACTGTCCAACTTGGTTCTGCTCCTGAGGCTTCACTGGAGACAGACCCTCAATGGAGCAAATGACAGCTACACCGGGACCAGCGTTATTTCACTTCTGGCCGTTATTTCACTCTCTCCTTTCCTCTCCCTTGGCTGTTCCCCGTTCCCTGTTGTCTCGTGCCTCTCATGACGCTATAGAGCGACTGCCTTTTTCTTTTGCTTTGGCTTTCCCTCCCCTGGACAGATGTTCTCCATACTGTTTGCAACAATCCTCCGACAAGTAGACCGTGTTACCCTTCCGTTGTACTAATTATCCTGTTGCTTTGCTTGTCTACCCAGCACTGCTGTAGGAGTCAAAGAGGCATAGAATTGTCCAGACCAGAAGGGACCTCCAAAGGCCATCTAGTCCCACCTCCCCGCAGTCGCAGGGACACCCCCAACTAGCCCAGGTTGCCCAGGGCCTCATCCAGCCTCACCTTGAATATCTCCAGGGAAGGGGCCTCAACCACCTCCCTGGGCAACCTGTTCCAGTGTTCCACCACCCTCAGAGGAAAGAAGCTTTTCCTAATATCCAACCTAAATCTGCTCTTCTCCAACTTAAATCTGTTGCCCCTCATCCTGTCACTGCAGGTCTTCATAAATAGAGCCCCCTGCCTTCCTGTAGCCCCCTTCAGATCCTGGAAGGCTGTGATGAGGTCTCCTTAGAGCCTTCTCTTCTCCAGGCTGAACAGCCCCAGCTCCCTCAGCCTGTCCTCACAGCAGAGGTGCTCCAGCCCTTTGATCATCTTCATGGCCCTCCACTGGACCTGCTCCATCAGGTCCATGTCCTTCCTATGTTGAGGGCTCCAGCCCTGCACCCAGTGCTCCAGGTGGGGTCTCACCAGAGCAGAGTAAAGTGGCAGAATCCCCTCTCTGGATCTGCTGGCAACACATCTTTTGATGCAACCCAGGATGGGGTTGAAGTCGGTACATATTTGTTTTTTGGCCTTTTCCTGCTACATTTGAACAAATGCAGGTGGCATCACTCTGCCAGATGATGCTGTTGGTTTTCCTTTCTGAATTAGCTCAGCTTTATGGTCTCTGTCCTCACCCAGATTAACTGGATACAGGTTTTCATTTGGCTGTGCAGTGCTGGAATACGAAGCATAGTTTCCCTGGAAACTTCAAATGTCTGAAGCAATCATTTGCACGTACGATACTGTCACCGAAAGCGCACATTTTTTCAGTTGAAGGTAAAAACAAAATTAAAATCTCTGCCCGCTTGAAAATATTTGCATTTGAAACCTTGTGAGAAACCCCTTGTATTTCGTTTCAGAGACCAAAGATTTAGTTGTTCCTATAATAAATTGGGACTGTGAAATAATTTCACTCTTGTTCCTAATTGCATTTGCAGGAATAACTGCTCAGGATTCAGTAATCCTGCTGAAATGTTTACCTCTAATTGCCATGCAAAACATTCCTGCCCTTTCCTCTGGGTAGGGCAAAAGCAACTGTCATTTTAGCAGAGATTGTCTGCACCAGTCAAGAACGTTTGGATTGTTTTAATCATTCTGTTCACAACTCCAACTTTCTCTTCAAAGCTATTCATGGAATTTTTTTTTTTTACTGACAGATGCCTGTTCAATGTTCTCTCCTCTCTGCTCTTCCCTTTTTCTTCTCTCTCTTCTTCTTCCTAAACCAAATGCCTAGGTATTCAATATTGCCATCGGTGACCTGGATGAAGGGATGGAAAGTACCCTCAGCAAGTTTGCTGCTGACACAGAACTGGGAGGGGTGGTGACACACCAGAAGGCTGTGCCACCATCCAGCGAGACCTGGACAAGCTGGAGAGCTGGGGAGAGAGGAACCTGATGAAATTCAACGAGGGCAAGTGTAGGGTCCTGCACCTGGGGAGGAAGAACCCCATGGACCAGGACAGGTTGGGGGCGACCTGCTCTGACCTGGGGGAGAGCAGCTCTGAGGAAAAAGACCTGGGAGTCCTGGTGGACAACAGGATGGCCATGAGCCAGCAATGTGCCCTTGAGGCCAAGAAGTCCAATGGCAGGTGGAGGGAGGTCATCCTCCCTCTCTGTTCTGCCCTGGGGAGGGCCCATCTGGAGCATTGGGACCAGTTCTGGGCTCCCCACTTCAAGAAGGGCAGGGAACTGCTGGAAAGGGTACAGCTGAGGACCATGAAGACAATGAGGGGTGTGGAGCACCTTTCTGATGAGGAAAGGCTGAGGGACTTGGGTCTGTTTAGTCTGGAGAAGAGAAGGCTGAAGGAGGGATCTGATCAACTCCTAGAAATACCTAAAGGGTAAGTGTCAGGAGGATGGGACCAGTCTTTTTTCAGTGATGTCCAGTGAGAGGACAAGAGGAAATGGGCACAAACATGAACATAAGAAGTTCATTTCAACATGAGGAGGAACTTCTTTGCTGTGAGGGTGGCAGAGCCCTGGCAGAGGCTGCCCGGAGAGGTGGTGGAGTCTCCATCTCTGGAGACACTGAAACCCTGCCTGGATGTGTTCCTGTGGGACCTGCTCTGGCAGGGGGTTGGACTTGGTGATCTCCAGATGTCTGTTCCAACCCTGTAGCATTCTACCATTCTGTATTGGGAAATGCAGGTGTGTGCATAGACTCATGTATGTGCTCACAAATGCAGTTTGACAACTTTGGTTGTGCTGTTAAGAAAAATGCAGCTCCCAGGCTTTGTGATCCCCAGCCTGCCTGAGGAGGAAAGCTCAATGCAGCTGCACCCAACTGCTCTTTTAATGCTGTTTTCTAAAATATTTGACCAAATGAGATCCAACAGCAGTGCGCAACACTCGGCACGCTGAGAGTTTTGACTAAGACCATAGTTACTGAGCTGATTAGGTAATTTAGCTTAAACTTCTCCTGATTATAAATAGGCAACTGCATATCAGATAGTGGTATTAGACTCTGTTATTAGTCTACTTTTTAACTTGAAGCTATAATATTAATATTTAATAGTAATTGTCCACATAACAACATTCAGGGATTTTTAGGCGCTTTGATGTATTTGCAGAGGCAAATACGTTTGTTTTTCAGAAGGGAAAGCATTGGGTGAGAAAGAAGGTGACTTGCCAAAAGGTCCTATACAGCCAATATTGGCAAAAATTGACTTCCAGAATGAAATCTTAGCTTCGGAGAAACTGAAGGCAAAACTCAGAGAGACTTCTGTGTGTGTGTGTGTGTGTGTACACGGTTGGACTCGACGATCTCTAAGGTCCCTTCCAACCGTGAAGATTCCATGAAGCAATGGGTGCTCGTCCCAGACTCCTGTCCTGACTAGATGCCGCCAAGGGAGACTGGAGATGAAACGTGTTACTAGAATGTGGTTGGGGTATTTTGGGACTTCACGCTTTTCTTGGCAGCTGAAGGCTTTGTGAGTGTGAGCTGTGAATGTGCCCTGGGTGTTACGGCACTGGCTCTCATATGGTGGCGCTTCTCTTTGAAAATACAGCAGGGTTAGAAAGATGTCGTTTTTCTCCTCCTTTGCAGAGCTGGGGAATGAGCTGGAGACCTAAACAAATACCCGTGGGCATAACCATAGGCCTGCGTGTCGCTGGAAGGATTATTTTCCTGTAACTAAAAGCGCCACAAGAAGTTGGTGGGATTAGATGTGTCTGTGGATACTGCTTCTTCTCGCCGTGTCAGCCAGCGAGTTAGCGGTAATGACAGAATTATGTAAGGAAATGAATCATGAAAAGTGAGAAAAAGGATCTGAAACATTTAATGCTAAATTTAAAGATTCAGAAAGAGATTTCAATTTGACGGAGAATGCCGGGACCGAACGCTTTCAGTCTTTTCACCCTGACTATTTTCTCTAACAGTGACAAGTATTATTACACTTCTTGTGCTTCATGCTCCAATTTATATCTAGTCTAACTTACATGTCAGTAAATTCATGCCTGACGCCAATCTGGCTCTTACTACCCTCTTTTTATTAGCTGTTTACCTCACGTTTCTATCAAACATCTCTGTCACTGAATTCAAATACGCTTATTAAAGGTAATGCCTGCACTTCCAGAGCAGATGCAATTACCACCTTTTCATTTTCACCTAGTTTAAATATTTCTTTAAACTTTATCTAACTCAGCTATATTTTTATTTTTTTTTTTCCCCCTTTGGAACGTGATTTTTTCAGAGCCCTAATCTTAGGCAGGAAGGTTGAAATATGTTAGTAAGGAAATCATAGAAAACCTTTTAGAATATTGCAAAATGATGGTGCCGTTAGGGAAAATAAAGCAGGGTAAGTGATGGCCACGTTTTTCAAATGAAGATGGTCATGAGTGGGCAAGTAAAATGTTACCTGGATGGCATTTGTCACGTTCCATCCTGCTTCCCAGCTGGAGATCAGTTTGACGCGGGCAGGCGGCGGGGGAGCTGGGCACTTGCGTTCTGCATCCTGGTGGCAAACGTCCACCTCAAAGTTCAAGGGTCTGTCTGGCTCCTCACCCTGAGCTCTGTCCAGTTCATCTCTTCTAGCGAAATTCACATGCTCTTCATCGCTCTCTGGGCAGCTGTCCCATCTCAGCATCCCCAGGAAGAGAGATGGTGTTTCCCTGAAGCAGTTGAAGAGAGAGGAGAAAGTCTTCTTTAGGTGAGCCATCCCCAATATTGAAGTAAACCCTTCCTTACATGTCTTAGTCTTTTTCAGTAAAGTGTTGAGCCTTTTGTTGGGTTAGTCTTGATATTGTAGCTATGATTAATGAGGTTTGTTGCCCTTAGCTTGTTTATTTGTGCTGGTTTCAAGTGCCAGCTAAAGAAATACCTCCAGGGTCTTCAGTGCACTGGCCAGAGGGGTCTGCAGCGAGATGTAGTAGTCTGCAGGCTGCAATTTACAATTCAAATCCTTTTTCCATTTGCCTATGCTATCTGTGTAGATCAGTCATTCGTGAAGCATCTACAGGTGGCTGCAAGGATCTCTTCCCGGGAATTATGCATGTTTCTAATACAAATAAATACCTCTGCCAAAAGGGGAAACAAAATGCTTCGTTAAAAATGAGGGTTGATGGACAGACTGCTAAGTAAATGCAGGCAAACAACTTGACTTTTCCAGACGTGAGAGTTTTCTGCTGAGTTTTGGTGTCTACAGAGGTCAGTAGAACTTTAAAAATGTTCTTAAAAAAAGCCCAAAGTTGCGAGGGACGAGGACGACGACGACAGAAGTAGCTTGTTCATGACTATATCTAATTGACAGTCGCCGGTGGTGGTTAGGGGAAAGCAGAGCTGTGATTACATGTTTACTGGATGGAGGGAAATGCTGATACGTTATGATTATTCACACTGCAAAATCCAAACCTGGCATTTACCGCAGCATCCTCCTTTTCCCTTCCACGGCCCGTGGAGTTTGTGAAGGAAAGGTAAAGCTGGCTGTGCGGTTGTAGGATTATTTATGCCCGTTTTCCTTCCTTGTTTCCCAGGCCTGCCCTACATTCCTCTTCCCTCTTTGTTTCTTTATTAAACGTACTGCGTTTTAACAGCTGTATTTCTATGTTAACAACAGAATGGCTGGTACGACACCACTGAGCATGCTGAAAAAAATCCCAGTTTTCTTAAAAAGGGACTGAAAGTGAGCATGTGAGGTCAGTCACAGCCCTCACTGGCACCAGCCTGTCCTTCCCCTTAGCTGAAACTTCACGAATTCTCCAAAGAATTGGTTGTTGCCCAGGGAGGTGGTTGAGGCTCCTTCCCTGGAGATATTCAAGGTGAGGCCCTGGGCAACCTGGGCTAGTTGAGGGTGTCCCTCTGACTGTGGGGAGGTGGGACTAGATGACCTTTGGAGGTCCCTTCCAGCCTGGACAATTCTATGATTCTATGAGAGGAATTTAAAATTTTCCATCTCTGAACTGGAATTCTGAGCTGATGACTCTTCTGCCAGATGTACGTGAACTGCAGGCTCGGGAGTAACTCTCAGGTTTTGCCCATTTCCAAAGCAAAGCGTCCTTGCTGCGGGCCTTGTCTGGTTTTCCTTTTATGCTCAGGATGAAATAAATCTGGAGACAGCCCTCGCTGTTCTGTGTTCTGTGGTCAGGCACAGGCACTTCTCTTATTCTTCCCAGATTACTGATATACTCAGGCTCCTCACAGTTTATCCATCAGTTTAAAAAAAAAATAATAAATTAATATTTCAGAAATACTTTTGATACAGAATTCCTGTATCAAAATTTGATACAGAATTATGGTCCTGTGCCTACTTCGTTCAAGCCTCCTCACTGACACCTGTATGTGCTACGTCCGTGGGTTTATCCCTGGATGCTCTGGAGTATTTTTCTTTTACACGTTGTGAAATCTGCTAATGTTGACCTGAGCTGAACAACAAGCCGCTCTTTGCATGTCAAAATGTCCATTTATTGGTATTTCTGAGCACTGAGGTGCCCGTCACTAGCCACGAGTGACCTGGAAGGTGCTTGAAAATACAACTACGGATTTTACAGTAAATTTTGACCTCGGTTTATTCCTCTCAACAAATCCATTCCAGTAGAATTGGGGAGATTTCTGAGGGGAGCTGCTCTGTAATAGGTATATATACTGCTGACATCATGTGAACCTGGTATCAACATCTACAGAGTGAAAACAATAACATAAAAGTTACAAGGTTGGTTTTCCTAATATATTCAGAATGGTCTGAGATACCACTTCCCGTGGTTCCATTTGTGTAAATATCAGGACGGGTTTTCAGTCTGTTTTTCAGCATTGCCTCTGTTCTGGTTTCTGGACAGAAGCATTTTGTTGCCGTTGACTTTCTCATGAGAGAGGTAGGCTGTCATGAGACACACAATTCACATTTAAAAAGCCATTTTTTTTTTAAATTAAATTCAGATAAGAGCTATTTTAACATCCTGAGGAACTGAATTGCATCAAGTGCAAAATTTGTTCATTTACAAGTGATGCATTACATAAACAGTGCCATTTCTTAACTGATGTTTGTATTTTTTTTTTTTCTATCTAAGAATTTATTGAGATGGCGATCAGTGCTACTTGGGGTTTTATTGCTTGTTTTTCTATGCTTTGTTTTTATAGTTTTTTGTTGTATGAGAGTTTTTGGTTTTTTTTCAGGTTTTCTTTCTTTTTTTTTCCTTCTATGTTAGTGAGGGTTCCAGGCTGTTATCTTAATCGAGGGAAGTGTAAGGAGGTACCCTACACTTAAGGAGATACCTCTGGATATAGACCCGTTTCATTTGCCTGTGTGTGTTTAGAGGATTGTCCAGTTTTGTCCAAGGTCCTCTGACAGCAGTGGAAAGGATCCCATTTTCACATCTCTTATCTGTTGGACACATCACATCTGGAAGTCAGAAAAAAGGGAATAAAAGTCTTCTTTCGCAGATACACAGAATAACTTCAAAAATAATGTAAATTATTATTTTAAAGTTATTTTTAGTATTATTAATTATTATTTTAAGTTATTTTAAAAAATAACTTGCAGTTGGTTTAAATTCACCGCTTCCTGATTGACTACCACATTCAAATGCAAGTAAATTTCTATGTTTGCCAGAAATAGCTGAATCTTAATAAAAAATGTAAGTTACATCTCCCAACATTGGTATACTGGTGGGACTGTTTCAATGAAATATCACCATTAATCTCTGCCAGACAGCGTAGGGGAGGACAACACAGATAATCATTGTGCAATATTTATTATATTTTGTCTGCCTTGGGATCAAATGTCTTAAAATCAAATAGTAGGAGACAGCTTCATTGGGAGAAGTTTAGAGTTTACCAAGAGAAGATGGGCAGAGTCTTGGCAGTCTATCCTTCTTTGTCTACTGGGCGTGGATTTTTGAATCTGTATGTTACCTGCAGCTTTGATTTTTGCAGTCTGTAGGTCAAATTACGCTCCTGGTTACATCACTGTATATCTACTGGCTGTTTCACTGGCATAAATAATGAGCAGAGGGCGATGTACGAAATTTGGTTTTATTACTCTATGTTATGGTTTGAGAAAACTCATAATAATTTATTGTCGTGCAGACAACTCTATCACCCGATGACCCCTCCCCACCTAGGAATATGTAAAAATATGTGATTATGTGGTAAATATCCTGGTCTGTATCAGGAACAGCCCGGCCAGCAGGAGGAGGGGAGTGATGGTGCCTCTGTCCTGGGCACTGCTGAGCCCTCCCCTCGAGTACTGGGTTCAGTTCTGGACCCCTCACTCCAAGAAGGACATTGAGGGGCTGGAGCGTGTCCAGAGGAGAGCCACCAAGCTGGGGAGGGGTCTGGAGAACAAGTCCTGTGAGGAGAGGCTGAGGAAATGGACATGTTGAGTTTGGAGAAGAGGAGGCTGAGGGGAGCCCTCCTTGCCCTCTGCAGCTCCCTGAAAGGAGGGGGCAGAGAGGTGGGTGGTGGCCTCTTCTCCCAAGGGAATAACGACAGGACCAGAGGAGATGGTCTGGAGTTGCAGCAGGGGAGGGTCAGATGAGATATTGGGAAGAGTGACTTGACTGAGAGGGTGGTTGGACACTGGAAGGGCCTGCCCAGGGAGGTGGTGGAGTCACCATCCCTGGAGGTATTTCAGAACCGTTTAGATGTGGCACTTCAGGGCATGCTCTGGTGACCAAGATTGTTGGG
Source organism: Pedionomus torquatus (assembly GCA_013398155.1). Taxonomy (NCBI): domain Eukaryota; kingdom Metazoa; phylum Chordata; class Aves; order Charadriiformes; family Pedionomidae; genus Pedionomus; species Pedionomus torquatus. The sequence continues at coordinate 25,996 of VZRU01019876.1, read as the reverse complement.
TTGGGTGATTTGTTTTGTGGGGGTTTGGGGTTTTTTTGTGGGTGGGTTTGGGTTTTATTGGTTTTGGGGGTTTTTTGGTTTTTTTGGTGTGTGTATGGTTGGACTTGATGATCTCAGAGGTGCCTTCCAACCATGAAAATTCTGTGACTCTGTAAATGACAATCATACTGATGCATAAAGAAGCCAATTTAAGATTATAAAAGCAAATCCTAAACAGCATCTACAGCTCTTCAGCATTGCTTTTTCAGGTTTACTTTTTTAAACAGATGTTGGGATACGCCATTCCGTAGAGGTGTCCTCTTTTCATTGAGCTAGGAAAGGGTCTCAGGTGATGGGGAATATGCGAAGTGTCTGCCTTATAGCTCATGCACAAACTGTACCTATGCAGTGATTCAGTGGCATATTCTTATACTGGATTGATAAAATAACATGGATAAGATAAGTTTAAGATAAATTAAACTTAAGTCACAGTGGTTAACAAAATATTAACTCTGTTTTGGTTTTCTTCTGCTGAATTTAATGACAGGTTTTTTTAAAAAAAAGAGTATTCTAATTCTTGATAGTATGGTAAAAAAACCCTACGAAGCCCAGCATACTACCCTTTAATCCAGTAACCCATATATTAATAGCACACTTAGAGACTATTAAACAGTCTGTCATGTTCAGGAAAATTCGGTGATAGGAGTGAGTGGGCAGTGAATAAATACTGACCTCCTCCTTCCTTAGGAAACTGCAAGCTGTGAAGAGAAAAAAGATGAAGAATTTAGTAATTGGGAATGTACAGCCGGATGAAGCAACCTGCCCTATCTACAGGTAAAAGGTGAAGTTGATTCAAGTTGAAAGAGTTGCTGAGAAAAAAAAATTGTCAGGATTTCAAAGACCAGCAGACATAAGTAATTCCTTATGCAGCACGCAAAATTACTACTTCCACTTCTTTAGAAATAACTGAGAGATACAACATGAAAACCATGCTAGATATTTTTGTATGTCTGTGCCACAGCATAACAGATTTTTTACTTTGCTTTCAGGAAAGAAAATGAGTCTCCATCAGAGCTGCAATTTTCTGTGTTCGTTTCTAATCCTACAGGTCCAGCTGTATTGTTTCATCAGCGAGTTCTGCTCCCTCATCCACAGCCTCTCTATTCAAGAACTCATTCTCTAGAGGAAGAGGTTCATCACTTACGACGTATCTTCAAGGAAATCCCACAAAGGAAGATAGAGGTATAACTTACATGTATGGTATAATTGTCACCTGTCTGTGCACTTCCCTTAGTCTTATCGATGGAAAAGGCTACTTTTAGGAGTAGCTGAAGTTACCAGAGCAGATGACTTAGCGTTGTGATGCTTACAGCCATTTGGAAACAAAATATTTTACTCTCAGCCTTGGTGAGATACACCTTTGAACCTGAAGGATGATTAAGGGGAACGTTAATCTGGACTTTCCTCATGGTCTCTTACATTTTTTTTCTTTTCTTTTTTTTTTTTTTTTCTCCCTACAAAATTCAAATATGTAAATAAAGAGTGAAATTACATTATCTCACAGCATAGACATCCATCATTGCAAGTACATATGAGAAAAGAAAGAACTGCAAAACCTATCATCACCCTCTGCTTTCAGAGGTAAACAAATGCTCTGAGGTGCTAAACTTGGGCGTATTTTCTAACAGAGACTAAATATCAGCACTTCTCCAGATTAGAATAAACACTATGCAGTAGTTAAATAAAAATAATAGAAAATTGTACTGGTAGTCAAATCAGAATAAGTAGAAAACATAAAAGGTGCAGAAAAGAGCTGAATAGACTTTTGTTGTTCTTCAATATTTCACTGCCACGCTCTGCTCCTTAGGTTAGAAATGCATCAAGCTGCACAGGTGTTTTATTTGTTCTGGGATGATAGGATGGGATAATGGGATGATAGAAAAATTTAGGTCAGAAGGGACTTCAGGGGGTCTCTAGTCCAAACTTCTGCTCAAATTCAGGCCAGACGTGAGGTCAGACGAGGTTGCTCAGGGCTCTTTCCAGCTGAGGCTAAAAACCTCCAATGAAGGTGGAGGACAAGCCGTCTGGGGAACCTGCTCCACTGTGGGACTGTCAGAGAATCGTAGAATGGTTAGATTTGGAAGGGACCTCAAAGATCATGGAGTTCCAACCCCCCTGCCCTGGGCAGGGACACCTCCCACCACACCAGGTTGCTCCAAGCCCCATCCAGCCTGGCCTTCAACCCCTGTCTTCATCGGAAGAAAGTTCCTCTATAGCCAGTCTGAAGCTCTTGTTTCATTTTATGCTTGTTGTCTCCTGAATTCACATCATGCACCGCAGTAAAGAGCCTGACTTCATCTTCTTGCTCCTCTCCCCATAGGCATGGGAAGGGTGCTGTGGGGGTCTTCTTCTCCCTATAGAACCACTGGAGCCTTCCATTTTCCAGACTGAACAAGCTACCTCAGCCACATTGTTTGGTTTGCTTCCCATCAGGACCCCCAAGGTGTTCCCCAACCATTCCTAACCTTCCTGATCTTGGAAGTGTCATTTGCTGCTTACACAAGTATGGTCTGCAGCTGCTTCTTCCCTTGTGAGGTTGGATGTACTTGAGCCTTTGTCTCTGCAGGTTCTCTGTGAAGATCCTGTCCATCTTCTTCACATTCTCTGACATGGCACGGCTGGCTCACCTTCCACTGTTCGAAAAGCAGGTCCTCAGCCAGAACACACCCTCTGCAGGCAAGGACATCATCTTCTCCCGTCCCGGGCCCTTTCTGTGGCCCCAGACCTGTTGGCCACATCTGCCTTTCAGAGCTCTGAGTCCATGCCTCTGCTCTACCACTGGTTGTTCCAGCAGATGCTCAAGACTGTGACTTGTGGTGGTTGCCCAGCTTTATTTAGCAGAGCCACACTGTTTTGAAGCAGCCTCCCAGCTCCCTTCCATGTCCTCTTCTGCATGAACTGTTGTGTCTACCTACGCTCCTCTGTCCCCTCTACTCTGCTCTGCTGAGACCCCACCTGGAGTGCTGCGTCCAGCTTTTGGAGTCCTCGGCACAGGAAGGACATGGACCTCTTGGAACAGGTCTAGAGGAGGGCCATGAGGACATGCTCCATGAGGACAGGCTCCAATCACCCCAGGTAATAAAAGGAGCACAGAAATTTCTGGGCAAAGTGTTCTGTCTGTTTGCTGCCTCTGTTCCTTCCAGTATCTGAAGGGAGCCTACAGGAGAGCAGGAGAGGGACTCCTGGTCAGGAAGAGTAGCTACAGGACAAGCGGTGATGGTTTTAAATAGGAAGAGGGGAGATTTAGATTGGATCTTAGGAAGAACTTCTTTTCTGTGAGGGTGGTGAGGCACTGGAAGAGGTTGCCCAGAGAAGCTGTGGCTGCCCCATCCCTGGAGGGGTTCAAGGCCAGGCTGGATGGGGCTTGGAGCAACCTGGTGTGGTGGGAGGTGTCCCTGCCCAGGGCAGGGGGGTTGGAACTGGATGATCTCTGAGGTTTCTTCCAACTCTAAACATTCTGTGATTCTATGATTTGCTGCACTCTGCGCAAAGGAGGTGAACGTTCAATTAATAATACCTGTGTAGCCCTGTAACGAGTAGTTTTTGAGTAAGAGTGAGTCTTCTGGTTTATACTTCACCGGAGTACACAGTAGAAGGCACCCAGGTAGGCAAATAACTTTACCTGCCAAGAGATTTATTGAAGCTAATTATCACAGAGGGTGTTTGTGTCTCCTACATGATCCGAATGCTTGAAGGTTCTGCCTTTCTTAACGCTGTTAGGAAAGTTGTGCAGAAGAGAATGTTGAGAAACTCTTCTCCCACATTAAACAGCTAAGATGGTTTCTCTGAAGCAGACCATTATTAATCGCTTTCACAACTATTTCAGAAGATTGGTTAATGCATAAAAATGCATTTAGTCGAGGATTTTCAAGTTTCAGCAACTCCCTTTAAAGAAAAGCTTTATAATTTTCTTCTTGTAGAAAGATCTTTAATTACATTGGAGCAATAGAGTGGGATTTATGCATATATTCTAATTATGTACTAGTAAAACTGAAAAGCTCTTCGTTAAAACCATGTGGAGAAAAATCAGACACATGCCAGCACTTCATTACCGAGAACTTAAGAGGAATTGTGTGGTGGTTTATTATCAGCAATACATAAATAGAAGGGCGCTCCACATATTGCATATGTCGACACAGTCTTTTAGACTGAAAAACAGGCTGATTTGGAGAAAACAGAAGTGGATACAAATTAACTTGGCTAATTAAACCAAAGCAATTAATTCTGCAGAGCGATATTAACACCTTACTACCTGTTTAGGAGAGTGAGTGTAATAACAGAAGTGTTCTTTCTAAGTTCAGTGTGTCTATACACATCCACGAACAGATATATGTGGAGAATATAAGATGAAAAATCACGGCTCGTTTAACCACAACCTAATTAGGTCTAAGCGATATCATAAATGAGTACGGTTGGCTTATAGAATCATTCGTAAGAATCCCACGCTTACAGCAAGAGCAGAACGTAGGACACGCTTTCTGTGTAAAGCCCTTATGATGAAGGGTTTTCTGGGGTTGTAAACAAGAACAGCTGGTGCACAGGCTGCCCGACACCACCCTGCGCTGACAGTACAATGGGCTTATTGTTACTTCTCTGATTGTGCATAAAGAAAGTTATTCATATTTCAAACACAGAATTACTGAGCGCTTCTTGCCACGTGGGAAGACCCTCATGAAGAATTCCCTTTGAGTCCCAAGCACGTGACTTTTCGCTTCTTAGGGTCAGTCCATAAGATGATAAAATAATTAAGACTCATGGTGTGTGTGTGGGGATGGGATTTGGGTATGTACAACATCCAGATGCTGACCCGAAATTCACAGGAAGGAACTGAATAGACTGAATTTGAGCAGGGGGGAGGGCAGTAGAAGTTAGAAATGAGAAAGCAAATAAGTGTCCCCCTACAGTGATGCCCAGTCCCTCTGCTGAAACTCACACTTGGCCAGCTCCCGCAGCTCGCTCTTTGCGATCCAGATCCTTTATATTATACATCCACCTATAAAAAAAAAATATTGCTGGGTATTGTAAGTGAACCAGCCCATTAAATGTAAAGAGAGTTGACACAGTGGCTTGATTACGGGGAAGATTTCTTGCAGCTGTGTGTGTAGAACACCTAGCTCGTTATTCGTTAGGTAAAAAAGCCTCCTAAATTATGCATAGTGCACACATCACCTCATGATTAAACAACATAAATAATTTCCTAATATTTGCAATATCTCCTCTCTACCTCTATCAGTAAGTATTTTTAATAAGAGCTACCACTGAATTGTTACAGAGTAAGTTCCAAGTAGGACAAGTATGAATAAGAGACTTCCACTACCACCAGGTTTAGTCTTCTCTGATTATGGACAAATTTCTTGCAGAATCTGTTTCTTAAACTGATCAAAACTGGTCCAAACCCCTGCTCAGGCAGGGCCACCTACAGCCATTTGCCCAGGACCCTGTGTCCAGATGGCCTCGGAATATCTCCAAGGATGGAGACTTCACGTCTCTGAGCAACCTGTGCCAGTGCTTGGACACCCTCACAGTGGAAAACAGTCTCCTGATTTTGAGACAGAACCTCCTGTGTTTTAGTTTGTGCCCATCAGCTCCTGTTCTGTCACTGGGCAACACTAAAAAGAGTCTGCCTTCATCCTCTTCATGCCCTCTCCTCAGGTATTTATGTATATTAATAAGATTTCTCCTCCTTCTTTTTCTCCTCCTTCTTTTTCTCCTCCTTCTTTTTCTCCTCCTTCTTTTTCTCCTCCTTCTTTTTCTCCTCCTTCTTTTTCTCCTCCTTCTTTTTCTCCTCCTTCTTTTTCTCCTCCTTCTTTTTCTCCTCCTTCTTTTTCTCCTCCTTCTTTTTCTCCTCTCCAGTTTTGGTCTCAGTGCTGAGGAGAAGGGAAGGATCACCTCCCTTGACCTGCTGGCAATACTCCTCAGCTTCCATTCCATTTCGATCATCCCTGTCTTTGAGGTCCTGAATTTTTTTCCTGTAAGATACACAAAGTCTTTCTTGGTATGTTTTTTGTTACCTTGATGATTTTAATTTTCAGTTTTTCTGCATGTTCTTGGTTTACAGATCAGTAATCATTTCAGTAGCTATATAGGTGATAACATGCACAACAGGTATATTTAATTTATATTATCCAGATTATGACTCTTTCATAGTTCATAGAATCACAGAATGGTTAGAGTTGGAAGGAACCTCAGAGATCCTCCAGTTCCAACCCCCCTACCCTGGGCAGGGACACCTCCCACCACACCAGGTTGCTCCAAGCCCCATCCAGCCTGGCCTTGAACCCCTCCAGGGATGGGGCAGCCACAGCTTCTCGGGGCAACCTCTTCCAGTGCCTCACCACCCTCACAGCAAAGAAGTTCTTCCTAAGATCCAATCTAAATCTCCCCTCTTCCAGTTTAAAACCCTTCCCCCTTGTCCTGTCTCTCCCCTCCCTGACCAAGAGTCCCTCTCCAGCTCTCCTGGAGCTCCCTTCAGATCCTGGAAGGCTGCTCCAAGGTCTCCCCGGAGCCTTCTCTTCTCCAGGCTGAACAGCCCCAGCTCCCTCAGCCTGTCCTCACAGCAGAGGGGCTCCAGCCCTCTGAGCATCTTGGTGGCCCTCCGCTGGACCCATTCCAACAGTTCTGTGTCCTGTCTAAGTTGAGGACTCCAGAGCTGGAGTCCAGAGCTTTCACGCAATACACTTATATCTGTCTATATTGTAAAAATTAGTATTTCAACAACAAGCACGAGAGACCTTTTTTGTTTGCTTTTAAAGACACCGATAACTTTTAGAACTGATGGCTTAATGAAAAATCACAGCCAGAACCTTTTAGTTTCTTCTTGTATGGAAACAAAAATAAATAAATATATATGTCAAGTTGAAACCCACGTTCTAACAAGAACTCCACCTGTGATGGCTGTAGTTCTAGCAGGATTGTCGTGTGTTTCCCACAAAGTGTTTGCTGATAGAGGTAGGTAAAGCTAAACAAGAAGCACTGCATACAAATAAAGAAGAGAAAGGGGAGGGAAGGGGAGTTTCTGTTGCTCCACAAAACCCTGGACTGTTATTATCATCACTTTTCCCAACCTGCGACCAAGAGGAAAAAGGGCTGAGAAGCAGTTTTGGGCTTCACACAACAATCCATGTAATCCAGAGGAATGGGAAAATATTGCCTTGGTATGGTCAGGGCGTACGGCATTTTTGTCTGGCACATATGCTAAATTTCTCAGACTTTTAATCAGAAGAGACTTCTCATTATTAATTTGTAATAAGAGGCACGTTTCCTTGGCATACGCAGCAAATCTATAATGAAAAGCTATTAAAGTGAATTGCTGTTGATTTAAGGTAATAGAGCCGCAGCACGGAGTAAGTATCCCTATTATCTGTGGCATGGATTTTCTCAGTAAGCTGTCGAAAGGAGATAGTTGTGACTGCTGAAAATACAATGTGAATAACTCAGAGAGCAGGAAAATATTTACTTTTCCTGAGAGCAGTTGTGTTGGTGTAGGTCGTGCCATGTTTGTTTGCTCCAGAGTCAAGTTTGTCCTCCGAGGTGAGTTTTTAATGCAAACATTTTTTCCCCTCTCCAACAATTTTGGCATTTTCTGCTCTCGCTTTTCACCTCTCAGCAAGTCCTGCTCACCTGCGATGCTCATTATGAGCAGACCTGGTTAAAGGCCTCCTTCTGAAGAGGGCTGGGGGTTAGAAACTACCTGCGTCCAGAGACATTGCCAACTTCACACGCTTGTGTGCATTGTGTCTGGACACAGAGGTGAAGTTCAGTTGCTCGTTTCTTTACATCTAGTGCTTCAGTAGCAGCACTTAAACGTATTTTAAATCCTGTCACTGCAAGAAAAAAGGCTAGGAACTTATTTAAAGGAAGGCTGACTCTTCCCTTTACAGCGCTGCTTCTAAAGCAAGACTGTGCTGGATCACGGAAACCAAATCCTAGAGTGAGTTATCTCTTTCAACACGAGGGAAGTTAGTGACAAATTAATATTCTTATATATGGTTGGTTTGTGATTGTTCCTTCTTGTCCCACTGAGATTTTCTTATTTCACAAAATATGACGGGTTTCTTTTTCCTGAAGAAACGGGCATGAGATGCCCCCACATGGAGGGGCTACTTTTCTTTCTGGAGAAGAAACACCTCATTGCTGGTCCTTGCTTAAAATACCAGGCCACAAGCAGGGTCTGGATGGGTAGACACCTCGCATTGTCCTGGGGGTCCATCATGAACCTGCTGTTTAGACACGGGGGTTATTTCTTAAGGTTTTTGACAGTCCTCAGTGGAGCTGTCTTCTCTCTTGGAAACCTGTATTTCTTCAACCCTTCCCTTTCTCTATCAAGCAAATGAGGAGGAGATCACCCTTTCCTTCACTCATTGTGTATTTATTTCTAACTGTGTTTAAATCTCTGTGTAACAGTGTCAGGCCAGCCCAAACAGCACCCAAAAGAAAACGTAGAGGAGCAAGGAGCTGAGTTCCTCGGGTCTTTCTGTTCCTTCAGTCACCAGAGGCAGTTCACTACCGAAGCCAGGCTACAATCTAATAGAAATCTTGTTCTTTCCAGCAGTGTTCCTTTGCCAACACCCATAAAGGGCAAATGCCACCAGCCTGAAACTGGGCTTTCAAGCACTCAAATATTCTTTTTCCATCAGAGGGCCTCCAGGAGGCAGCGAGGCACCACTGCTACATGTTGGGTTGCGGTCCCTTCTTCCAAATTGCATGATTAGACTGATGGGGGAAATAACTTGTTCTTCTCAGGAGATGAGCTTTAACAGAGAACAGAATTCTAATGCTAGCAATCGGTCTGTGCTTACATAGAGAGGGGCTGTGCAATGAAAGAGATTACTTGGAGAGGTGAAAGGGACCTAAGCCTGTTCTTCATGCACTGGATGCCTCAAAGCCCATCTCTCCCTCTCTCTGTCTCTCTCTGTCCCTTCTCCTTGCAGTCCCTGCAGCAGAAGGCAAGTCTTCCATGGCTTTCTGCTGAGTGATGGAAAGCTCTGCACATTCCAGTAGTTTTTAGCCTAGAAGCAGAGACCTCGGAGAAGATGATAAAGGAAGAAAAGGTGGGGTAGGATGTCCTGACTCTAGGCTCTGGGTTCAGGACGGTAGCAGGAGAGCAAAGGAAGATTGGGAAATGTGTGGGAAGCATCCTGCAGCCAGAGTTCGGCACCTGCGTCCTGGGTGGGCAGCCACCCACCATGCCTTATGGTAGGCACTGACGTGCTTCATTCAACTCTCCCAGGACCTGGGCTTCTCGAAACAGACTGGGCATGCACAGAGCAGGATGCTACAGGGTGTGAGAGGGACTCTGGATTCGGTGCTGTGAAACTTATCTTACAGGTGAGAATAAAGCAGAAAGTGATCACGTAGGATCCAGCAAGTGTTCCTTCCCTACTCCTGCCAGCACAGTCAATCTGCTGCCTATTAGAAGGAGAAGAGAAAAAGAAAATCTAGTGCCTTCAGGAAGAGAGAGGGATGAAAGCTAGGAGGAGAGATGAGGAAAAGATGGAAAGAGGAAGACTCTAGAGTAAGTTAGGGCAAGCAGAATCAGCGTGAGTGCAGATGATGTTATAGATAATATTTTAGTCATGGCAGAGATCTGCAAGGCTATTAATACAGCATCAGGTGGGCAAAGATGCGCGAGTCTTCACTCTTACTGGAACTATGGGACTGAGAAAGGTTCCTCCTGTGCTTTCTGTAGGTTGTAAAGGGCACCTGGCATCAAATCAATATTCCGTGCAGCTCTGGAGGACCTTAACACTCCAAACATTCAGCAATGGCAAAGAAGTACCAATGGTGCCAGTGAAGGTAAGAACTGTCATGCCGCGAATGTCGGTACAGGGGGGTGTCTCTTTGGCATTTCAGAACTCTTGGGCATGATAGACATGGCTGATGTGTCTAAAGCTGGTGAGATGTGACTGAGAGACCCTAAAGTATAGCGAGCACCCGTCTCTTCTTTCAGTTACTCATACTAGTCCTAGATTCTTTTCCAGGGATGTTGGAAGGAATGTGTGTCTGCCTAAAGCTGAGAACAGCTGGGCATAATTCCCCATTGGAACACGATAATGTCGTCTTAGGTTTCAAATAGGGGACCAGAAATAGCCAGACCTAGTGTTAAGTCCTAGAAGAGGGACTTGGATGTATTGAAATCAGTAGCTCACTGCTGATCATGGCAGAATTTGGAAGATGAAATGGTACTACCAGTAAACCTTAATGCCCGAGTTCCTCTCAACCAGGACTGCAAACTCACAACAAGAAGGATATATTTAGAGATGCCCCAGAAATTTTAGGAAGAAATTCTTTACTTAGGAATAAATTCTTTACTTTAGGAAGAACTTCTTTGCTGTGAGGCACTGGAAGAGGCTGCCCAGAGAAGCTGTGGCTGCCCCATCCCTGGAGGGGTTCAAGGCCAGGCTGGATGGGGCTTGGAGCAACCTGGTGTGGTGGGAGGTGTCCCTGCCCAGGGCAGGGGGTGGGAACTGGATGATCTCTGAGGTCCCTTCCAACTCTATAACCATTCTGTGATTCTATAAATTTAAGGTATGGATGTGAATGAAGCTGTTCTTGTTAGGACAGCCACTGGAACAGATCCAGGAGAACACCACAAACGTGGATATGGACGTCTGTGTTGCAGTTGTTCCAGTGCCACAATATAAATATATATGGTGGTTATAAAATACACCAGCTTTCTGATAGGAACTGTTGGGGAGCACTGACGGGAGGCTGTGCCACAGTGGAAGCTGATCTAGGAGCTTGCTATGGTAGAAACAGAGGTGAAATGCATCCGAAAAAAGGGAACTCGTATAGCTCAAAAATACAGCTGAGGCTGGAAGAGGACTAATACCTGGTAGGAGTGAAGATGAAGCAGTTTTTGTTCAGACCAGGACTGCAACACATTTCCTAAATAAACCACTATAGCCCAAATCAAATGATATATTGAAAATTATATAATTCCATGCTTAATACGCTAACTAGAATTAAGAAAAGAACACTTAAAAGTTTGGAACTACTAGGCCGAAACGAGAAAGATCACTTATTAAGCATATTAATTTTTCTTCATGAGCAATGAATCTTGGAAACCACTGCGCTTTGTCAAAATAATTAAATTCCATTTGCTTTTCAGCTATAAATGCCTACGCATCTTGCCAAAGCAATCCTTGCTTGCTACTCGGGCGCCTAAGCTTTCATAAGTGTACTTTTCCAAAACACATTATTTCTTTTTCATTTATGAGGTAAGGTTAAAAAACAATATTGTTTTACTTACTACTGATTATAACCTTTGGTGTTGTTCACACCGATCCTACTAAAAGAATCAGATTTTCAGAATGGGGTTCACATGTAACAAAGCTGAAATTCCTTTATTTTTTTTCCCTTTGCTAACTTCACCCTGATTTGTGTTCGCCTGTTTTATCAACGATTCAGGCTACTGGGTCCCATGGTTATAAAGTGAAAAGGCCTGGTGGTTTCACACGACACAGCGTTATCAGTCTTGTTTTGTCATCCTTGTATCTACAGGTGGGCATCTACATTTATTTTTCTTCTATTTCTTATTTCCTTCATTGACAGGAACAGCAGCAGTTCATCGAGAAGGCTGCCTTTTGCCATCCTTTACAAACGGTCCATGATTTCTGCTGGGACACTTCAGTACTGATCAAGAGCCTTTATTCCGTCCTGTAAGAGAGCTACACACAAAGCGTGTGCCCCCAAATGTCAATGTCAAAGAAACCCCTGAAGCTGGTTAGCTGAGCTGACACGCAGACTCCACTCACCCTATAGAAGAAGGCGATGTCTTTAAGCAGCCCTTCTCCACCCGACGCTTTCCCAGACACTAAGCTGCCTGTGCTCATGGCAAAGTCCGACACCTCGGGTCAGGCAGTGGTGATGATGCTGTGAGAGCTGCGAGAAACCCTCCTGGCTCCTGCACCAGAGAGAAAGAAGGTGACTCAAATGTCATCCCACGAAATCTCTCACCCCACCTAATTATTTTTTTAAGAACAAACTTATTCAACAAGAACAAATACCTGCCTTGAAGGATGGTTTTTCTTGCTCCTTCAAGTCCAATACCTGCCTCGAAGGATGGTTTTTCTTGATCCTTCAAGTCCAATCCCAGTTCCCAAATCCTAACAAAAACAGGCTTTGATTGGCTCGGGTTGGGATTGACCATTACAAGCACCCAGCATTCTCAATCAAATTCAACTTGTAACTGAAACCATTATGTTTTTAGCGTGTTATTTTATTGACTATTTTATTTTTCTTCTTTTAGATCAAGCAGCTCCATCAAGTTTTGCTCCGCAACCAATGTGCCTATAAATTAATATTTTATTTTAAAATGAAACTGATACTCACAGGAATTTGCTTACCTCCAGGAACTGGCCATTCAAGGGAAAAAGTAATATTTTGAGACTTCCACTAACATTTAGGCTGCTTGAAGAGCTCTTGCTGAGGGGTAATGCTACCATAGACTGCACTGGAGGAGGGCAGCACTGGCTCTTGGTAATGCTTGGCAAATGCACACAACATAATCTGCAAAAAATTACTGTGATGATACATAGATTTAAAAATCCTTTGAAGATCTTAGTTGGTAAAAATCTGCTTTGCCAGAATTCATGGTTATTTATTTTTTTTCTTTCCATAAACAACAGATTAACCTCGACAAGTCTGTAGTGAGATTTTTGCTAAGTTTATAGTAGAAGAAAATAAAAATATGGAGCTAGGAGTCAGCTGCCTGCACTAATTTGTCACCTTCCTAAAGTCTGGAATTACAGGTAATTTTCAAGTACTTTCAAGGCTTTTTTTTTTCCCCAGTTCCACTCAGGCAAATATTACACCAATGGTGTTACTAAAACTTTCAATAGTATGGATAATGTTTGTTATGAGAGATATATATCATTAATTTACATATATTAATGGCTGTGACTGTCAATAAAAAGTGGTATTTAATATACAGCGAGTGGGTATGTATATCAGCAGAAAATTAAAACCATATATAGCAACTGGTAGAAGCATATTTATATGTACACATTTAATACTGCTATTTTAGTGCTGTATTTGATGTTATTAAAGCATAATGCATGGCTTTAATATTAATCTCATATGTATTTTAAGACTTTATTGAGTCTAATATTCCCAATGCAGTAAACAATTTATATCAAATACCTCATTATCCATTTGCAAAACCAAATCTTAGTAAATGCAGTAATTGGATAAGATTGTAGAATCATAGAATGTTTAGAGTTGGAAGGGACCTCAGAGATCATCAAGTTCCAACCCCCTGCCCTGGGCAGGGACACCTCCCACCACACCAGGTTGCTCCAAGCCCCATCCAGCCTGGCCTTGAACCCCTCCAGGGATGGGGCAGCCACAGCTTCTTGGGGCAGCCTCTTCCAGGGCCTCACCACCCTCACACCAAAGAACTTCTTCCTAAGATCCAATCTAAATCTCCCCTCTTCCAGTTTAAAACCCTTCCCCCTTGTCCTATCACTCCCCTCCCTGACCAAGAGTCCCTCTCCAGCTCTCCTGGAGCTCCCTTCAGATCCTGGAAGGCTGCTCCAAGGTCTCCCTGGAGCCTTCTCTTCTCCAAGCTGAACAGCCCCAGCTCCCTCAGCCTGTCCTCATAGAAGAGGACAGATGTAAAATACAAGTTTGAAAACCAGTTACAAAGGGAATGGTCTGCAATACAGTAGCTGTATTCTGCCAAGGAAAAGTATTTTTTCTGTCTCTTCCAATTTATGAGAGCCTCCCCTCTTTTCTTACAGGTTCATTCACAACTTATGAAGGAAAGAACCTTACTCTTTGAGCAAGCATGTCATAGGAATGTCACAGAAATTGCAGAGAGGTGCTGGTTGGTTGAGATGTTTGGAGATGTTTGAAGGTCCAGCCTCATACCTGATGCAGCCCTTCTGCCAGCCTTCTATCAGGTCGGCCATCGCTCTGCCTGGCTTTTGTTAGTCCCTGAGTTTCTCCAAGTACCTCCAAAATGAAGCTCTATCAGCTGTTGGGTCAGGCATTTCAACTAGTCTAGTGTCATCTGCAAATCTGTTTAGATGAATAAATTAGGCAATATATGTCCCAGTTACAACCCCTCTGTTATTTTGCTGTCGTTTGGATGCCAAGCCATTGATTAGGATGTTTTGATCCTGGCAGTCTAATTCTCAATCCGTCTGACAGTCAATTCAGACGGTTAGTATGTCTTCAGGTTCCCAATGAGTACCCTGTAGGAGATAACATCAAAAGTCTTACTGAAGGAAGGTATGTTACATCCAACAAATGTCAACAAATGCCAGAAAAGAGAAATAAAAAGTACCTGGATTTCCCCAGTGTGTAAAGTTAAATTTTATTTGGTTGCTCTGGTGTGTGTTGAGCCATTCCTTACTATTTATAAACAAAAAAAAAGAAAGAGAATTCTCATGTTTGTTTCAGTTTTAGGCAAAGGAACTCTCCAGAAGACAGTCATACATGGCAAAGAAATCAAATAATGCTATCTCAACATCTTTGGGACAATTACCTGAAAAGACCACAAAAAACATGTCTGAGAGAAGGTACAGAACTCTAGTGTCTAAATTAAGCTCAAAATACATTTATCATTTTGGTGTTTTTTTTTCCTCTTTCATGAAGAAGTAGATTTTGGAGCAAGTTCTAGAAGTCTTCATCCTTGGACAAAGGAAGAGAAACAGCACGAAGAGACTTCTGTTCTTCTGAACATCCAGTCACCAGCCTCATACGAAACAAACCTCGGAACGTGTCTTACCTATCTCCATCACGCTGTCAAGATGAGAGATGGTCTGTAAGGCATTCGCCTTCTTGCCTATAAAGGTAGGACAAGATCCACTGTTTCATTAACAGAACGAGTTTCCAGGTGCTTGTTTCTTCCTCTGTTTCACTGGTTGGGTGCAGAAGCAGTATTAGTTTGGATGTCTGGGACAGGCAGGATAATCTTCTGTACTGCAGAGCACAGCTGAGTAGGATAATGCACAGGCAGGAATACTGACAGGGAGAGCATTTAGAGTTCACGCCACAAGCTAAGTTTATTTGGCTAAAATAATCATTCAACTAAGAGTGGCACAGCGGACCTATCAATAAAACCTGGGTAATTGGATATTTCTTTAGATTAAATGTGTTTGTTTAATCTGCCCATTTAAAATTGTATTTCCAAAAGATTACAATCTTGTAAAATAAATAATTCACTGATGGCACCAAGTCACAATTTCTCTTCGATGATGTACGTACACACCAGAAATGTACCTTAATTTTACATTAAGGGGAAGTATTCTATCAATACAGACATTTACCCTTTGACAAGTGTTTTTGTAGATGTACACAGAGGCATTTGTTACACAGCAGATGATGATACACTATTCACTTGAAGTAAACACGGCATTCAAAGTTCTTCCTTTTGTGTATTTCCAATTTCTAGGTTATCACTTTTTTTTTTTTTTTTTTCACTGCAGAAATAGGAACGAAAACTCAAGTGAGTCACAAAATGTTTACTCTGCAACTGCTTCTAAAATCCCAGTTTTAAGGCTGTGGATGAGATCTGGAGACGTCTTTACTGAATGGAAAATTATGCTACAGCTTAAATGAAGTGGTTCACTTTTGGCTGTGTACACAGATATGTAATTTGGCAAACACATAACCTTCACTACTCTTTTAGAATATTCTTTGCACTTTCTTAATGAATCACAGAGACCCAGAATTGTTAGGGTTGGAAAGGACCTCTGAGATCACTGAGTCCAACCATATATTCACAATCCCCACCACCACCCCTACACTCTTGGCCACCAGAGCACGCCCTGAAGTGCCACATCTACACCTTCTGAAATCCCTCCAGGGATGGGGACTCCACCACCTCCCTGGGCAGGCCCTTCCAGTGCCTGACCACCCTCTCAGTAAAGTCATTCTTCCTAATATCTCATCTGACCCTCCCCTGCCCCAACTTCAGACCATTCCCTCTGGTCCTGTCATTATTCCCTTGGGAGAAGAGGCCACCACCCACCTCTCTACACCCTCCTTTCAGGGAGCTGTAGAAGGCAAGGAGGTAGTCTCCCCTCAGCCTCCTCTTCTCCAGACTAAACATAGACTTTTCACCAAAAGAGGTAAGAATTCACTTAGTATCTGTCACTTTGCAAAGCAGCTGCATGGAAGAACTCTTTAAAGATCTCTTGCTTGGCCCTTTATGCTTGGGAGCAAATCAGCTGAGAAAAACTCAATAGTAGTTTAAGGGATTCAAAAGCTTTCCTTCCCTCCCTTCCTTCCTTCCTCTCTTCCTCCTTCCCTTCCTCCCTCTCTTCCTTCCTCCCTCCCTTCCTCTCTTCCTCCCTTCCTCTCTTCCTCCATTCTTGATAGTTACAGGCTTTTTCTATTCTAAAATTATCATCAGCTTCAATTATTTCCCTTGTGTTTCAGACCTCAGCAGAGCCAGCTCAGAAAGATGTAGTTGTGTGAGTAACTTTAACCGTGTAACTGATTTCACTGACTCTGGCACTAATTTCAGTTGCCTCCAGGAATATCCAGGAGATGAAAGACCTTTCTCTAAATACTTTGCTGAACTAACGCCCAGTTTTATTCTTTGAAGTCAGGGAGAGGGTTCTGGCCCATGTTTGCCCTTCTTTTTGGATGGTCTTCATGGTTGCCCTCCTCGATGAATTCTGGGTTTGTGAAATGTAGCAATATTCATAACACAGTTTTCTTTCATAAATGAGTACCAAGTCATTGAGAGTCTCAGAGAGGAAAATAAACTTTGTTTAGAAATGTATCAGGAAGCCAAGAGAACGTAAAACTTAAGTGGAGGAAATAAAAATGTAGATGTTACCAGATTAAGTAATACAGCTCTCAAATCTACAGGAGATCGTTAGTAACTCATCACATTTTAACTGACAACAACCTAATTTTTCCAATGTGCTTCTAAGTACATCTCTTCTACTATTTTTGAGAAGCAATGTTTTCTGCACATTTTCATTTTTTATTTTTTTTCCTCTAATTTTGCCGTCTTCCTATTTCTGGAAAACAATTTCAAAAGCAAACCAAAGAGTTGACAATTTCTGGAAGATAAAATCTTTCCATTATAGACGGGGGAGCTTTAGCGCCTGTGCTTTTGAGGGTATAAATTGGCAATAATCTCGGGAGCTGATCCTTGTTCTCAGGTTACCACATCAGCTGGATTTTGGTAGTCTCTGGGCATGACGTCATTTCGAGGAGGAATATCAGCTCAGCCACCCTGTAACGCTAAAAAGCTTATAGCTGAGATGTGTAGAGGGAAACAGATGGGGCAGTATCTGGAAATTTTATTTGTCAGATATCGTCCATCTGTTTCTCTACTTGTCTGCATGTTTTGCAGTAATACCCATTTTTAGGAAGTCAAGTCAACATAATTCTACAGAATTGGTTTAATCTTCTGTTTTATTATTATTATTTAATTTTTATTTTTCACAAGTCATTAACGGCTGGCAGGGAAACATAAAACCCACACTGATGATTCAGCCAAACAAACCTCATCTCCCTTCCACGAGAGGCAAAATTATACTTCAGGACAAAATTAGTAGATGTTAACTCTTCTTCTTAATCAGTTCTAAAAATTTTGGCAGTTTCTCACATGCAACAGACCTAAACCAGTCAATGATAGAGACTATTTTTAAATACATTCTAAAACCGAAAGGATTATGTGTCATTTCAGATTAAGTTCTAGGTTTTTTGGTAATGAGTGGCTATTAAAATCAGTAAGTCTTTTTTGGCAGCTCTCTGATTCTCTGAAAATAGAGCCACAAAATGCTTTACAACAGGTATATTATTTATGGAGAGTATATAAAGGCTCCGGTTGTAGAAGTTAATTATGAGCTGAGCAACTCTATTTGCTTGCTGCTTCGCATTCTTAGCTAGACATAAGCTAACATAATGTTGCTGCCATTGCTCTCCAAATTGCTTCTTTCTCACAGGACCAAAATCAAAAGAAAAGGCCCTTAAAATAGCAGCATAGCTGGAAAAGAGAATGGCTAAAAAGCAAGTGATGAGAAGTCAAGAAATGAGTGATGCTTACAAATGGCACACAGAATCACAGAATGGTTAGAATTGGAAGGAACCTTCAAGATCATGGAGTTCCAACCCCCCTGCCCTGGGCAGGGACACCTCCCACCACACCAGGTTTCTCCAAGCCCCATCCAGCCTGGCCTTGAACCCCTCCAGGGATGGGGCAGCCACAGCTTCTCTGGGAAACCTCTTCCAGTGCCTCACCACCCTCCCAGCAAAGAAGTTCTTCCTAAGATCTAAATCTCCCCTCTTTCAATTCAAAACCATTACCCCTTGCTCTATTACTACACTTCCTGACTAGAGTCCCTCTCCAGCTCTCCTGGAGCTCCCTTCAGATCCTGGAAGGCTGCTCCAAGGTCTCCCCGGAGCCTTCTCTTCTCCAGGCTGAACAGCCCCAGCTCCCTCAGCCTGTCTTCACAGCAGAGGGGCTCCAGCCCTCTGAGCATCTTGGTGGCCCTCCTCTGGACTCGTTCTAACAGTTCTATGTCCTTTCTCTGTTGAGGACTCCAGAGCTGGACACAGGACTCCAGGTGGGGTCTCACGAGGGCAGAGCAGAGGGCGGGAATCACCTCCCCTGCCATGCCAGAATCACTTGCTCACCATCCTTCTTTTGCTGCAGCCCAGGATGGGGTTGGCTTTTTGGGCTGCCCGCATGCACTGCTGGCTTGTGTTGAGCTTCTCATCCAGGAGCACTCCCAAATCTTTCTCCTCAGGCTGCTGAGAATCCAGCATCAGGCAAGACCATGACTCCTGGCTGTTCCTGCTGCCCAAGGACCAACAGTGAGGTGTTAATGGACGAGCATTTAGCTTAGTGAGAGTCAATGAAAAGCAATGGTGGTCGGTGGGTTGGCTGCATCAGATGCACAGGCTAATTACAGGGGTGGTGAGCAAGGCCAAAGGGAGGATTTGAAAGAGAGGAGCTCCGTCCTGATGCTGTTTGTAGCTCATCAAACTGTAACAACTCTGCTCTCGACTCCAGCCTCTTCAGGATGCAGTGACCGCTATTGCTGTCATCTTTCTCTTCACAGCCTTTCCTGTCAAATCCTCATGTTTACTCTCTCTTTATTACTCAGGCGCAGGTCTATCGTGTTCTCCCTCTGTTCTTTTGATTACTTTTCCGTTCTTTCCCTCTTTAATAACAGAGGATTACTTACTGACCTGCAGTTACCTGCATTTGCTGGCAAATCAGCCTTTCAGCTGACAACACTCAGTGACCCCAGCAACAGAGGGTCTCACAAGAACAGCTTTCTGCTGGTGTTAGATTCTTCCTTTTCTTCACAACTTGTCTACTTCAATCTTGAGTTCTATTCCTTGCTTTGATATTGATTCCAAACCAGGCATCCCATTTCTTTATTCCATGTATGTCTTCGTCTTTTGCAATCCCCTTCCCAAATAACTGCTTTGGATGAACACAACCCTGGCAGGAGGATGTCTCTGAGTCCTCCTGACTTGTGTCCACATCACAGACCATGTCTCACCTTGCCCCTAAAACGGGTTAATTTTTTGATTGTTGTGATTCACACATTTCAATGCATCCCAAGAGCTGTATGTGGTTCTTCTCTCTATCCCTTAAACCTCTTTTTCACGTATATTTGCTTTATTCTTTGGTTACAGTCCTCTTAAGAATATTGGAAAGGGTTGTACAAGTCATCAAATCCATTCCTCCTGCCTTTTGCAGGCCAGCTTGTCATGGAACTACTTTCATAAATCTGCTAGGCTCTACTTATAAATCAATTAAATTTTCTCTCTCTGCTGTCCTAAAAGAAGGCTGTTTCCATACCTAATGAAAAGTGGAAGATGGTTTCTGATCCAGCCTGCAGTCATTTGTATCTTAGAATCATAGAATGGCTTGGATTGGAAGGCACCTTAAAGATCACCCAGTCCCAACCCCCCTGCCCTGGGCAGGGTCACTTCCCACCAGACCAGGTTGCTCCAAGCCCCATCCAGCCTGGCCTTGGATACTTAACATCTTGCTTATACTCGTTTTCTTTTGTGACAGTTCCATCCATTAATATCTCTGTCTCACATCTTAGTTTCCTAGGTTAAACAAATCAACCCCTCTCCAACGCTCTCCGTTCCCCAGAGACCTCTGCTCTGTTTAAGTCTGAATTAATTCTTCTTGAACATGGGTGATCACGATTCCCTGTGATATCCTCGGTGGGATGCAACAGTACAACGGTATTCATTTTTGTATTTTCCCTAGAAATATTTCATCTGATCCTAGGCCTTATGTATCCTCAGCGCTACTCACTTATCTCATAGCTTCATCACTCTGGTGACTCAAAAATGCCTTGTGACTCACTGGCACCCAGGAGGGCCAGGTTATATTCTCTGTTGTTAGATCTCATTAAAAACCCCTATTTCTCTTAGTCTTTATGTGCATGGCATAAGGAATGGATCTTGTAATATTTAGTATTTTTTATCACTTCAGTTATTGAGAATAAAAGTTGTATAAATTCACAATGTGTATATATAAATGTATAAATTTATAATGATACATTGGTCTTCCACAATCCCATTTTATCAGCAAAACTTATTAAGAAAACCCTTCTAATTTTTATGCAAAGGTCGTAATATTAAATATTAAGGGATCCTGGTTCCCAGATGAGTCCTTTAGCTGATTCTACTCACATCTTTCTTTCAGCCCAGCAGTTCTCACCACAGTACACGCTATTACTATTGCCCTTTTAGCCAGCAGCTAAAAAGCAATTTATTGTCATTTAGACAACTATTCCATTACCTGATCACCCCTCCCCACCTGGAAAGGGGAATCAGGGAAAGCAAAGAAACAGGAGGCTTGAAATATAAATAGATTTATGAGGATAAGACCAGATAATTAACAATAATACAAAAGAACCGGGATTAATCCTGATATTAATATAATGTATACAAGAATTATCTTCAGCCCATTCTCTCAGCAGGAAGCAGTGCACCACCAGCAGTGGACAACAAACGTGGGACACCACGAGTGCAATGGCTTTGGGAGGAAGGGAAGGGCTTATGGGTCTGGCACAGGGACAAGGAGTTCTCTAAACCCACCACCATGGAGGGAGAGAGACCCAGGTAGCAAACTTTCTAATTTAAGCTGGGTGTAACATTCATGAAATCATCTTGTTGGCCAGCCTGGGTCAAGTGCTTCTCATCCCTGCACCTGGCAAGGCTTGAAAACACCGAGACCTTGGACGACACGGAGGCTGGCTGGCTATAAAGTAAATGTTTTCACGAATTCAGACACTAGAGTCTTCTAAAAGTACAGTTTCCCCCAGCATTAGAAAAGAAATTAGTCCTGTGTCGCTCAACCCAGGACACTGCCCTTTTGGAACAGCCCCCGATTGCTGCGCCTTGACACAACTCAGCATTTTATAGCATGAAATTGCTTCCTGTGGTTCAGATGTGAAAAATTTTGTGGGTTTAATAAGCCGGTAGGTTTTCCTGGCATATCTTGCCTCTCTGTGTCCCCAAACTATTAAAGTTTATAGCTCTGGTGTGCAGAGATGTCTGCGTCGGCTGGTGATTAGGTACCTGGGTATGACAGCAGCGCAGCTGACCCCAAAGTAAGGCTGAGTTCTTAAAACACCATCTTGCATTAAAGACCACCCAGGCACAGCAGCAGGAACACTAAGTTTGAAGGAAAGGTCAGGTAAATAACATTAGTTGGGCTTAATATTGGTGTCTGGGGATGTAGGGGACCCCTACAACCAACCTGCTGTTGATCTTAATGATTCATGAGTCACGGAGATATTTTGCAGATACCTAAAAAGAGGAAAACGTAGTGGGACAGGCACTGAGAAAGTACTAGCTTTTGGATTTGAGACTAACAGAAACTGGAGAATCCCAATGACATGGGATTGAAAGGCCCTCTGGAGATCATCCAGTCCAACCCCCTGCCAGAGCACCCAGACCAGGTCCCACAGGANTCTTAAGAATATTGGAAAGGGTTGTACAAGTCATCAAATCCATTCCTCCTGCCTTTTGCAGGCCAGCTTGTCATGGAACTACTTTCATAAATCTGCTAGGCTCTACTTATAAATCAATTAAATTTTCTCTCTCTGCTGTCCTAAAAGAAGGCTGTTTCCATACCTAATGAAAAGTGGAAGATGGTTTCTGATCCAGCCTGCAGTCATTTGTATCTTAGAATCATAGAATGGCTTGGATTGGAAGGCACCTTAAAGATCACCCAGTCCCAACCCCCCTGCCCTGGGCAGGGTCACTTCCCACCAGACCAGGTTGCTCCAAGCCCCATCCAGCCTGGCCTTGGATACTTAACATCTTGCTTATACTCGTTTTCTTTTGTGACAGTTCCATCCATTAATATCTCTGTCTCACATCTTAGTTTCCTAGGTTAAACAAATCAACCCCTCTCCAACGCTCTCCGTTCCCCAGAGACCTCTGCTCTGTTTAAGTCTGAATTAATTCTTCTTGAACATGGGTGATCACGATTCCCTGTGATATCCTCGGTGGGATGCAACAGTACAACGGTATTCATTTTTGTATTTTCCCTAGAAATATTTCATCTGATCCTAGGCCTTATGTATCCTCAGCGCTACTCACTTATCTCATAGCTTCATCACTCTGGTGACTCAAAAATGCCTTGTGACTCACTGGCACCCAGGAGGGCCAGGTTATATTCTCTGTTGTTAGATCTCATTAAAAACCCCTTTTTCTCTTAGTCTTTATGTGCATGGCATAAGGAATGGATCTTGTAATATTTAGTATTTTTTATCACTTCAGTTATTGAGAATAAAAGTTGTATAAATTCACAATGTGTATATATAAATGTATAAATTTATAATGATACATTGGTCTTCCACAATCCCATTTTATCAGCAAAACTTATTAAGAAAACCCTTCTAATTTTTATGCAAAGGTCGTAATATTAAATATTAAGGGATCCTGGTTCCCAGATGAGTCCTTTAGCTGATTCTACTCACATCTTTCTTTCAGCCCAGCAGTTCTCACCACAGTACACGCTATTACTATTGCCCTTTTAGCCAGCAGCTAAAAAGCAATTTATTGTCATTTAGACAACTATTCCATTACCTGATCACCCCTCCCCACCTGGAAAGGGGAATCAGGGAAAGCAAAGAAACAGGAGGCTTGAAATATAAATAGATTTATGAGGATAAGACCAGATAATTAACAATAATACAAAAGAACCGGGATTAATCCTGATATTAATATAATGTATACAAGAATTATCTTCAGCCCATTCTCTCAGCAGGAAGCAGTGCACCACCAGCAGTGGACAACAAACGTGGGACACCACGAGTGCAATGGCTTTGGGAGGAAGGGAAGGGCTTATGGGTCTGGCACAGGGACAAGGAGTTCTCTAAACCCACCACCATGGAGGGAGAGAGACCCAGGTAGCAAACTTTCTAATTTAAGCTGGGTGTAACATTCATGAAATCATCTTGTTGGCCAGCCTGGGTCAAGTGCTTCTCATCCCTGCACCTGGCAAGGCTTGAAAACACCGAGACCTTGGACGACACGGAGGCTGGCTGGCTATAAAGTAAATGNCCAACCTGCTGTTGATCTTAATGATTCATGAGTCACGGAGATATTTTGCAGATACCTAAAAAGAGGAAAACGTAGTGGGACAGGCACTGAGAAAGTACTAGCTTTTGGATTTGAGACTAACAGAAACTGGAGAATCCCAATGACATGGGATTGAAAGGCCCTCTGGAGATCATCCAGTCCAACCCCCTGCCAGAGCACCCAGACCAGGTCCCACAGGAATGTGTCCAGGAGGGTTTGAATGTCTCCAGATATAGAGACTCCCCCACCTCTCTGGGCAGCCTCTGCCAGGGCTCTGCCACCCTCACAGCACAGAAGTTCCTCCTCATGTTCAGATGGAACGTATGTTCCAGCTTGTGCTGGTTCCCTCTTGTCCTGTTCCTGGGCACCACTGAGAAAAGCCTGGCCCCATCCTCCTGACACCCACCCTTGAAGTATTTCTAGGTGTTGATCAGATCCCCCCTCAGCCTTCTCTTCTCCAGACTGAGAAGACCCAATTCCCTCAGCCTTTTCTCATCAGAGAGACGCTCCAGGCCCCTCATCATCTTTGAGGTCCTCTGCTGTCCCCTCTCCAGCAGTTCCCTGTCCTTCCTGAACTGGGGAGCCCAGAACTGAATGACACATTATCTAGTCCACAACCCCCCCAGCCCTTTCCCCCGAGAAGCTGCAAAGGGAAGAAACGCTGGTACACAGAAAAAAAAAACAGCACTGACAGGTGGAATTGACTAGTCTTTGGAGATGAATGAAAGAGTTGTTAAGGTAGCTTTGAACATAAACTCAAAACTGTAACCCATTTCTGCCCTGGTAATTGATGAATCCGAATCTGAGCCTACTACCTACGACCTGATCAGAACTTCTTCACATAGAGCAGCAGAGGATGTAGTTTCTGTGCTGCTTGTATGGAATCATAGAATCATCTAGGTCAGAAGGGACCTCCCAAGGCCATCTAGTCCCACCTCCCCGCAGTCGCAGGGACACCCCCAACTAGACCAGGTTGCCCAGGGCCTCATCCAGCCTCACCTTGAATATCTCCAGGGAAGGGGCCTCAACCACCTCCCTGGGCAACCTGGGCCAGTGTCCCACCACCCTTAAAGAAATTTTTTCCTAATACCCAACCTAAATCTACTCTTCTCTAACTTAAATCCATTGCCCCTCGTCCTATCACAGCAGGCCTTTGGGAACACTTCAGGGACTAAATAGTGCCAAAGAAAAAGCAATGGATGGTGTCTTAAACACAGTCTACCCCTCTGTCCCTCGCTGCTATGTCCGCACTAGAGCATCTTCACCTCCACAGCATACGAATAGTTGGCAAGATGAAAACCATCAGGATGAACCCTAAACTTGTTTCCCCGTAAGAAGGGCAGAAGCCCCCTACATCATCTCCTGGCAAGAGGACTGCAGTATTTTCCCTTGACTTAAGCGTGACAAATGGCCGAGCCGTATAACAGCATTATTGTTGTCGCTCTGTACCGGGGGGGAGGCAGTTTCTAGAAGGCCACGGAAGCAACGGGTCTCCGGTACCAGCAGAGGTCAGGCCATTTGGGGTGAAACCCCAGAAGAGCAGGAACGAGCCTGCTCAGGGTGGGATGGCAGGGAGAGAGACAAGCCAGCTGTGTTGCTGGATCTGACGGTCTATTGTACCCAAAATGTCGCGTTCCTTGAATCTGGGGGTTAGAGTAACAGACAAATTTGCCAACAGAAAAGGCTGTGGTTTGAGAGCTAAACCAGACCGTGTGTCAGGCTCAGGCTTGCGCATACTCACCCCTCGCCTTGCGCAACCTCGGCTTTGGCAAGCAAAGATCAGAGACTCATAGCGTTCAGGTGCAATGCTGATTCAGAGCATGCGAGGTGTCCGTCGCTTCGAATCATAGAATTGTCTGGGGTGGAAGGGACCTTGGAGATCATCTAATCCAACCATCAACCCCACACTGACAAAAACCATCACTAGCCCATGGCCCTCAGCACCACGTCTGCCCAGCTTTTAAATCCCTCCAGGGATGGTACCTCAACCACCGCCCTGGGCAGCCCGTTCCAAGGCTTCAGAACCTTTTCAGTGTAAATGTTTTGCCAGATATCCAACCTGAACCTCTCCTGCTGCAACTGGAGGATGTTTCCTCTTGTCCCATCGCATGTTCCTCGGGAGAAGAGACTGACCCCCCCGGCTACCCCCTCCTTTCAGGGAGTTGGAGAGAGTGAGAAGGTCTCCCCTCAGCCTCCTCTTCCTCAGGCTGAACACCCCCAGCTCCCTCAGCCTCTCCTCACAAGACTTGGGCTCCAGCCCCCTCACCAGCTCCATTGCCCTTCTCTGCCCCTGCTAAAACCCCTCAGCGTCCGTTTTACGGGAAGGGGCCCAAAGGGATATTTGCAACTCGTGTTTTCTGAGTGTATTTTAATCAATCAATCAATTGCTCATGGATGAGAGACTCCCCAGGAGCCG
>VZRU01019874.1:36930-52054 GCA_013398155.1 Pedionomus torquatus | reverse complement strand
CAGCTCTAACCATTCTATGATTCTATGAGAGGCAGGGAGTCACCTGCAGAACCCAGTGATTTCAGGTCTCTCTTAAAAACAGGTTACAAGATCCAAACACTCATAGATTTCATAGATTTCTGCAGGTTCAGGCCCGATCCTAGGTCTGATTTCTTCTCAGAGTTGAGGAACCATGCTCTTGCTCAGGAACAGCTTTGGAGCACAGCAAAAAGGGATTGAAATTCTTCAAGAAGCCATAGGTCCCGTATGGCTTGGCAAAGAGGGCATCACATAAATCACTCTGGGGAAACAGGTCTGGGGCACCTTAAAAACGATTGGGGAATTCTTATGTAGGTCTCTTTATATAGTTCTAGATTTAATTTTGGAGAAGCCTCATTTGACAGGTGGTATTCTACAGGGGAGGGGGGGGTGGGGTATGGATACACACTGAATTATTTTCCCGTGCCACTGTTTTCAAAACCGAACCGAACCCCATGTGCCGACTGGTTCGTGGTCCCGCTTTGCTCTGCAGCCCATCTCGCCCGCTCACATCCCAGCCTGTCCTACCTGGCTGCACTGAATCATCTTTATTTTTACCTATGAGCTACCAGGCACACATTAAAATGGTGTCTTCAGCTAAAGCAGAGTGAATAATTCATTAGGAGATCATTACAAGCATTGTAATGGAAAATTGCTTTCCCAGCTGTATTTAATGATCACTGCAAAAGACAAGAGCAGGAGCTGAAACAGAGTAGAAATCCAGACACCTGTAGGAAGGAGTGAAAAGGGCTTCAACGTGCCCTTGGTTTCATTCCCCCGGTGCTGCGTGAGTTCCCCAAATTCTGTAATGGAATAAAAGGTTAAAGGGGGGTGCAGGTCTCTTCGGGCCCCGCTCCCAGCTCCTGTAAGCCTTTCCTCTGGGGCCAGGTAACATGGCTTTGTTGGCTTCCAAATGGGCCAGGCCAGTGGCATTCCTCTGTCTCCAGGGAGCATGTTTCACTGGGTAATTGTCCACATTGCCAAGAGGTTTTTCTTGACAGAAAAGAAAACTCAGCCTCAACTTCTCTTCTCCTGTAATTTTTGTCCTTTATTCTTCTGGGTCCAGCAGAGGATCACAAAGATGCTCAGAGGGATGGAGAACCTCTGCTGTGAGGACAGGCTGAGGGAGCTGGGGCTGTTCAGCCTGGAGAAGAGAAGGCTCCAGGGAGACCTTGGAGCAGCCTTCCAGGATCTGAAGGGAGCTCCAGGAGAGCTGGAGAGGGACTCTTGGTCAGGGAGGGGAGGGACAGGACAAGGGGTAACGGTTTTAAATTGGGAGAGGGGAGATTTAGATTAGATCTTAAGAAGAACTATTTTGGTGTGAGGGTGGTGAGGCTCTGGGAGAGGTTGCCAAGAGCAGCTGTGGCTGCCCTATCCCTGGAGGGGTTCAAGGCCAGGCTGGATGGGGCTTGGAGCAACCTGGTGTGGTGGGAGGTGTCCCTGCCCAGGGCAGGGGGCCTGGAACTCGATCATTAAAGTCTCTTCCAACTCTAACTGTTCTAGGATTCTATAATTCTTACCTTTCTCCCTTTTCTTCTTTTCCCCCTTTATTTTATACCTTTTAGCCACACTGTCCTCTGTGTCGCACATCTTTGGTGCATAAGGGGAAGGGTTTGGTGCTCAGTGCACAGACAGGGAGTTGCATTTCCAGGATTCAGCCCATGTTTTAAATCTCGATGTACATTTACCGTTAAGCTCCTCTGGAGCTCCTGCATGTCAGTGCCTAAACAGGAGGTGCCATCTTTAAAAAATGTTTTACCATTGAGCCCATTGACAGATTCAGTCTTTCTCAGGTGGGTCCAAAGCCCAGGCAGGTTTGTGAGAGGATTCACCTCTGTTACACCACGCTTCTCATATTTCCTCTTAAACCTTCTCTTCTCCATGTGGGTTCTCTTCTCTAAATTACTTCCCAGGACAGGAAACGTGTCCCACATCAGCCTGGTGGCCACGGCAAGGATGCCTTCAGAACCTACACATCTCCTCCTCACTGTGGCTGTGAAATCCAAGTCTTCCTCTGAGTTCTCTGAGGATGATTTAAGCTTGGACACAGATGCTAAAATTCCCTGGTGTGGCCTCTGTGTGAAATTACTAAGCTGTCGGCAGTTGCCAGGAGACTTGGAAACAAACATCAAAGGAATATGCTTTTTTAATATTTTTTTTTTTAAAGAGTATCCTTTCAGTGATGTGCTGTGCATTTATTTTTCAGAATCCAGGTATTGACATTGGGGATGTTTCCGAGAGAAAAGCGTTAAGGAAGAGCTTGAAGTGTAAAAATTTCCAGTGGTACCTGGACCACGTTTATCCGGAAATGAGGAGATACAACAACACCATCGCTTATGGCGAGGTAATTAGAGCTGAGCATTTACAGCTGCTGAGTCTCTGATGAGAAGTAGCCTCAAAGGGAAGGAATGTGATTCAAAACGTACTATTTGCATGTAATCATATAAATTTGTACAGATCTGTTCACCATTTCCTCTAAAACCTCATTTTGGGATTTATTTCTGACCATATACAGTAAAACATTTTAATACCTCGTTTATTGAATTGACAGAAAATTATCTATATTACCCATTGGCTCCGTGGACTAAGCAGCTGTATGTATATTTTTAATACATAGACATCTTATAAAGTCCTTTGACTTAAAACTCAGCCTCATTCCTTACAAGGTCTCTGTAGGATACAGCTTGTTGTCACAACAGCTTAAGGACAAGATAAAGTAAGGAGACTTAATTCAATCTCTGCTGGCTTTGAGGCCATGCTGGGAATTTAAACCCAAGCATTTATGGGCAGCAATAATACCCTGCTGCAGTAGGTCTCATGGGATAGTGGCAGTTGGAGGAGGCTTCTTGAAGCGCAGCCCAAGCACCCTAGATGGGCATTAATTTTAAGAAAGATTTATTGCCAAAGTTACTTAATGCCTTCAGGATAAACCTCCCCAAAAGCAGCGTTTGCAGAGGTGTTATTGCAGTTGCCTTACACGGGCAGCCTGGCAAGAGGACGGCTCTGGTGGCTGCGTTCAGCGGGTGTATGGCTTCGTAGCATCAACCCATCACTTCCACGCTCCTCCAAAGAGTGTCCTTCAGTAGTCGATGGCTGATTTGCCACCTCTGCCTCTGCTGCTTCATCCCAGCAATGGTTCAAAGGGGCTCCTTGTGCTGGCCAGACTTTGATTTTTTTCCCTGCCTTGTTGAGCACGCTGAGATTTTGATGAAATACAAGCTTTTCTGCACTGATTTCAGGCTCCTGGCAACACGCTGGTGGCAGTCTAAAAATATGTTTGTTACCACCACTCATGACCAAATACAAAGAAAACTGTGTTCAAAGAAGTTGGCTCCTTTGAATGGCGATTATGACATAAAAGCAGTCATCGTTAAGCCCCGTATTTAAGAAAACATATGGTGCACTAAACCTTTCTCTGCGTGATTATGGCCAGTGATGTAGCACGGTGTATGTGTTCTGTAACAAGAGAGAGCCCACAGAAACTGCTGCCCATCACTTTAATGCTTATCTCCAAAGGGATGGGGCCATTTAATTCTGTGCTTCTGATTTCTTACAGCTTCGAAACAACAAGGCAAAAGATGTCTGCCTTGACCAGGGCCCACAGGAGAACCACACAGCGATCCTGTACCCGTGCCACGGCTGGGGACCGCAGGTGAGGAGGAGTCGCTGTGCCAGGAGCAGGCAGAACCAGCAGAGCCCGGATGGACAGAGGACACAGTACAGATGTGCCATTGTCTGTTGGCTTCACTTGAATATCACTGAATCATAGAACGGTTACAATTGGAAGGGACCTTAAAGATCATCCAGTCCCACCCCCTGCCCTGGGCAGGGACACCTCCCACCACCCCAGGTTGCTCCAAGCCCCATCCAGCCTGGCCTTGAACCCCTCCAGGGATGGGGCAGCCACAGCTTCTCTGGGCAACCTGTTCCAGAGTCTCACCACCCTCACAGCAAAGAACTTCTGCCCCAGATCTCATCTCAGTCTCTCCTCTTTCAGTGTAAAACTCTTCCCACTTGTCCTGTGTCTCACCTCCCTGATCTAGAGTCTCTCCCCGGCTTTTCTGGAGCCCCTTTAGGGACTGGAAGAGACTCTAAGGTCTCCCAGGAGACTTCCTTCTCCAGGCTGAACCGCAGCCCCCGCCAGCTTTCTCAGCCTGTCCTTGCAGCAGAGGGGCTCCAGCCCTTGGAGCATCCTTGTGGCCTCCTCTGGCCCTGCTCCAACAGGTCTACGTTCTTCCTGTGCTGAGGACTCCAGAACTGGATGCATTGCTCCAGGTAGGGTCACCAGAGTGGAGCAGAGGGGGAGAAATTCCCCCCTCGTCCTGCTGGCCACGCTGCTGGGGATGCAGCCCAGGATGCCAGGCTTCTTGTTAAAATTACCTCAGATCTAAAGGTGCCTTTTCCCAGCGGCTCTCAAAGTAGCTATTTTCTGGATTACCATAATCACACCAGAGCTGCAAGTAAAATCGCAATTGAAAAAACTGTTCCAGATGAGGGTAAATAATGCTGAAAGCAAATAGCCAACGGGCAGAGCAGAGTGTGCACAAGGAGAGCGTTTTAAGACATTTGCTTTCTCTTTCGCCCAGCAGAGTAAAAACGGACCGACTGGGCAAAGAAAGCAAACAGCGCTTTTTGATGGGATGATAATTAGCCATTTCAACTTGAGTGGAATTTACCATAGTGTTAGTTTTCTAGCACTCCTTTTGCGTCTCCAAAACTCAGCCAAAAGCTTTTTATCCTAAATTTAAGCTTATTCTAGGTTAAAAGTCATCATTCCAAGATTCACTCTAGATCTCATACCTTTTAAAGGCTTGGTGGATGTGTCGAATACTGAAAGTGAGTGATGCTGAGGTAGCTCAGCCTCCTCTGCAGGTCTGTCTCTTACGGTGTTTTAAGAAGAAAGCAGCACCAGAACACCGCTGCTTCGATCGCCATAGATTTGTAACAGAATGGGCTCCGACTCCAGCTCTGTCGCTGCTGGCATCTGTTAAACCACCAGCAGACTCTAAGCTGGACTTTCGGGATCTGTAGCTCCAGAGATAATTTACCCAGTTCCCCACTAACTTTTCCTGTCTCTTTTTCTCCTCTCTCTGCTGTCCTCACATCAGTAATTTGCCTGAATCCTGTGTCTTTTTCTTTCTGTATTCCTAGTGGTCAACAACCCACTGTGCAAAGCCCTCAGCACACCCTCCTCCTTCCCTATAATCTTTAAGGAGAAAATACAAGTTTCTCTTTCGGTGTTGTCGTGGTTTCAGACGAATTTATCAAAACCATATTGACAGATGGCCCTTCCTCCTCCAAAAAGAAAGGGAGAGGAAGGGATAAGAGAGATTTAGGAGTTTAGAATGAACTGAACTACTTTAATGATGTATTAATACTAAAATTAAAGTAAGAAAAAAATAATGAAATAGATACAGTATGCACAAAACCATATCAAGCTCCCAGGATGACGACCACGTCACCAGCAGGCATCATGAAAAGTCCCAGACTGGACTCGGTGACCAACAGGAGCTGGATTCCAGCTCTGGAGTCAGGAAGGCTTGGACTGGGATCAAAGGAGATGAACAGGCAGGGTCCTCCTTGGACATTGGCCATCAAAGGAAGAGAGCTGACCCTTTGATCCCTCAGCTTTTATACTGAGCATGATGGGGTGGGATGGAATACCATCAGGTCAGGTTTTGGTCCCCTGTCCTGTCCCCTCCTCCCTGCAGCTGTGACCCCTTGATGCTTTTCTTCTTCCCACCCTCCAATGGGGCAAGTAAAGGAATTCCCTGCCCTTGGTTGTTCCAGCAAACATTATGATGTGATTTGTACATTTTTCTTTCATTGCCAAAATCATGCCTGACCTCCCTTATATCCACAGTAGTTCTTCTGGCATTTTAGTGCTCTCCAGTGAGTCCCTGAGTGTTCGTCATCAGGATTTGATGGATGGATCTGGCTTTGGCCTCCTGCTTTTGTCTGCATTTCCCATGTAAACGCTGTGGCTCTCTCTGTATTGGAAATTTAGCCACGGCAGGGCCATGGATGTTGGGCTTCCCCATCACTGTGCTCACACAGCAGGTAGTGGCGATGGGTGGAAACAGGAATGAACTTCTCTGTGACAAAGCTGTTTCTTCTGTTGTTTTCTTTTCTCTCTTGGAAAGTCCATGATCATTTCCCTGATACCATCTCTGGATCAGCCACTTTTTTGCTGAGATTGCATCTACAGACCTGCTTAGAAATTGGGGCAAAACTGTACCTAAAAGCTGCCTGAATGCCAGATTTCTAGACTGAAGTCATCCCCTATGTTCTCTCAAAAGAAAGCAAGATGTGCTGCAGGAGGGGCCTGTGGCACCTCTCACGGTGGGGTAGGTCCTGCCTGTCGCTCCCCATTGCCAAGAGAAACCAGTTTTCACTGGAAGCTTCAATTGATCTAGGGGAAGTGAGGTGAGACAACCCCACCCCAGCTTCACAGAATTTTCACAGAAGCTACATGGTTGGAAGGGACCTTTGAGATCATTGAGTCCATCCAGACACACACACACACAACAAACAAACAAACAAAAAGCCCACCAACCTCCCCCACCTCCCCAAACCCAACAGTCTGGGCCACCAGAGCACGCCCTGAAGTGTCACCTCTACACCTTTCTTAAATACCCCCAGGGATGGGGACTCCACCACCTCCCTGGGCAGCCCTTCCCGTGCCTGACCACCCTCTCAGGGCAGTCATTCTTCCCAACATCTAACCTGAACCTCCCCTGCCCCAGCTTCAGACCATTTCCTCTGGTCCTGTCATGATTCCCTTGGGAGAAGAGGCCACCACCCACCTCTCTACACCCTCCTTTCAGGGAGCTGTAGATGGCAAGGAGGTCTCCCCTTAGCCTCCTCCTTTCCAAACTCAACATGCCCAGTTCCCTTTCTTCAGTCCATCGGACGTTACAGATAATGTCAGTCTGACTCCTCCACAGTGCCCAAATGTGGGAGAAGGTCTTTAGGAGGGAGGGAGGTGCCCCAACTGCAGCTCTTCAGTTGGGAAACACTTACTAAAGTTCACAGCAAGATCTTGGAACCCTTTCCTAGGGTCTGGAAATATGCAGTCCCCTTCCTGGTAGCTTTCCTGAGATAAGAACTCACCTTTTTGGTCACATCTTAATAATTAGCTCATCAAATCTGGCTGAAAATCTGGGACATTAGTAAGGGGTTAGCAAGATGGGGCTGTCAGTTCTCTGTTCCATCACAGACCTCAAATATAACTTAAATACATCTCTTCTAATTCTCTACCTGCCATAGGAGCCTCATTGACATGAGGATGAGTTGAAGGTTGAGACGGAGCCAGTGGGGACATAGAGCTGCAGCCTGTGGCAGCCCTGTCAAGTATCTGGGGGTCCAGCAAGCTCAAGGAGTTCGTTTTCAGCTAAAACAATGTACAGTTCGAGCGAGGGGAGTGTGTGAAGAGCCCTTTCTCACAATGTGGCCAGCCCAGGCTTTCCAGGCTCACCGGGATTGAGTAATCCCAAAACCCATCTGAGCTTGAGCTGCGAAATTCGGGAGCCACCTGAGCCCAGGAACTGGCTGCAGGAGTCCTTCGGGGTACACATGAGTCTCACGTTGGTTTATCCTTGCCTTTAAACAAAGATCAGTCAAGTGTGGCTGATTGAGTCACTGCTAAATAGAACTGAGCCGTTGTTTAAATGCACACAATTTTTTTCTTAAATGGCAGAAACTGCCTTTTGGACTTTCTGGCTGGAAACATAAACCTCCAAGTGCATTACAGGATGAGAAACCGAATTAGCCTGACACTGTCTGCTAACCCTGGGCTTGAAGATGAATGACGAAAAGCAGGTTATGTGTTGGTTGGTTGTTTTTTTTTTTTTTTTTTCCCAGATGTTTTTGTCATTAAATTTAACGATGTTTTCTTTTCCTGCCTGATGTTCTGAAGTCAGATGTGGCGGCGCTGCTGCCTCCCTTCAGCTCACCCATCATGCAGGCTCAGCGCAGACCTTTCTCCCTGCACTTCCACCTCCACGGTGTCCTTTCCCTCTCCAGCTGAGAGCCAGTTCTGGGCAGTTCTTTTGGTTTGTGATGCAGGCAATTAGTTTAACTCCTTGCGAATGCTTTTTAAAAGTAGCTATCAGTGAGTGCAGAGGCATCAAAATCAGCCTTTTGCAGAAGCACAGGCGCCGCACAGCAAAATTGGACGTTCGCTGCTGCTGTTTAACTAATGGGCTGCATGTTGTAATTTATTGCTGGGAATATAATTAGAAGTAATGTAAAGACTGTTAAAATAGCTCGCTGTTTATATATATATATGTATATATGTATGTATATAAAGCACAAGGAGTTGCGGTTCTTTTTGAGTTGTTCAAGGATGCACAGGGGAGCCTGTGCTCACTGGTCATGTCATCTCCTGAAATCTCAGACTCTTTTCTCAGTACCACATCCCATAGGTGTCTAAATGCATTTCACAATTAAGGACCAAGTTCCTTGGCAGCAGCAAGCATAGAATCATAGAATCATAGAATGGTTCGAGTTGGAAAGGACCTTGAAGATCATCCAGTTCCAACCCCCCTGCCATGGGCAGGGACACCTCCTACTAGAGCAGGTTGCTCAAAGCCCCATCCAGCCTGGCCTTAAATACTTCCAGGGATGGGGCAGCCACAGCTTCTCTGGGCAACCTCTCCCAGTGCCTCACCACCCTCACACCAAAGATTTTTTTCCTAATATCCAATCTAAATCTCCCCTCTTCCAATTTAAAACCATTACCCCTTGTCCTGTCCCTCCACTCCCTGACCAAGAGTCCCTCTCCTGCTCTCCTGGAGCTCCCTTCAGATCCTGGAAGGCTGCTCCAAGGTCTCCTTGGAGCCTTCTCTTCTCCAGGCTGAACAGCCCCAGCTCTCTCAGCCTGTCCTCACAGCAGAGGGGCTCCAGCCCTCTGAGCATCTTTGTGGTCCTCTGTTGGACCCGTTCTAACAGTTCTATGTCCTTTCTCTGTTGAAGACTCCAGAGCTGGACACAGGACTCATGGTGGGGTCTCAGGAGCGCAGAGCAGAGGGGTAGAATCCCCTCCCTGTCCCTGCTGGTCACGCTTCTTTTCATGCAGCCCAGGCTGGGGTTGGCTTTCTGGGCTGCCAGCGCACACTGCCGGCTCAGGTCCAGGCTCCCTCCTGGCACTTCTAATGGTGCAAGGACAGGTCCCAATTTCCTGCTGCTGGGATTTTGGTGGGAGTCCTGGCTTTCAAAGAGAACGGGGGTGAGATCTTGCCTTTTGCTCACAGCATGTCTATCCCAGCATCTATCAGGAAGGGAAGTTTGGGGGTTTTTCCCCTTATTTTCTCTTTTAACTTTCCATTCTCCCTGCTTTCCTTCACTTCCAGGTCAAATCATTATCAGATTTCATGATGAAGTATCCTTTTATCCTGTAATTACATTGAGCCTGCTCGTGGATTTTTTTTTTCTTCCTGATGGCTTCATCTTTTAAGCAATACATCATGAAAACACCTTGCCGTAATGATGTATTACACTAATAATATAGTAATACCTCATTGGAGTGACAGAACTATGGTGATATATTAAGGTGATAGAAAGCACTATAATACTATAAAACTTAAGATAATGTTCACCCAGCAGAGCATTTCGTTTAATTATGGGATAAAATATGTTTTGCCCATTTAAGCATCAGAACTTGAGGACAAACCCATCACTACTGAGATCATCTGGGGCACTGCGGGACGAAGGGTGACAAAATAGCACATCGGATTAAATTGTGTTAAAAAGAAAATACTGTACACTTTACTTACAGTTACTAATTGATGATCTGCTCAGTGAAGAAAGGAAGCTAAACAACCTTAAATTATTTTCCAATAGAGTCAATGAAGGTCATCAAGGCTTTTATTTCCCAGGTGCTAAGGCATCTAATTAGCTTTCTGCTTTCCCCGAGATGCAGCCAGCCAGAAACAATAATCAAAGAAGATGCATTGGTGGTCCCGGGGGCACACATGTGGTGGGTATCCCTCTGCTCTCCCAGCATCAGCAGGGGCTGCCCTGGGGCCAAGGAGCCCCCCAGAGCAGTGCCTGAAGGTGGGGGACTCTGCAAGAGGCAGTTTTACCTGAAAGGGTGTTTGGAAGAGGCTGTGGGTATGAATTTGTGTTTCTCTCTGGGAACGTGGCTTTGGGCCATTTGCACTGATTAAGTGGTTTAAGACCTCATCAATATTAACCACTTTTAAATAGGTCGCTGGTTAATATCTTCAAGCTGTTTTTCTCTGGTCCTTCCTCTTGTTCTTTCTGGTTTGCGTCTCGCCCTTTGCCAGGCTGGGACATTCCTTCAGGTGTTTCCTCAGCCTGGAACCTCCAAGTTTATCTTTTCCCTGCTGGATTGACCATATCCTTGGCTGTTCCTCCAGTGAGTTTTCTGGAGGCTGACAAACCTGCTTAGCTGGCAACGAGATACAGGGGGCATGTATTTTTGGGGAGGTAAGAGAGCAGAATTTAAACTTGGATAAATTCAAGGATTTTTCTTGCCACAGAAGCAGGAAAATGGGGGTTTCTTCCATGAAGTATCATTGGATTTAAGTGGTTGTACAACGTCATTAACTTCCTGTGACTGGCCTGCACCTTGGCAAAACCTCCTTCTTCATCAATTAAATAATTTCCTTTGATAACAGACAAACTTATGTTATCTTTAAGCGCCGTGTGACTGCGTGAGAAAATCATTGCTGACTGCAAAGCAGCCGTGGGATCTCCAAGGGAGTAGCTTTGTTCAGGCACTTGCTGATGGAGACAATGTTTATGGAGTGTTCAGCACTGAAAGGATTGAGACCATCAGGAACAAGCCTTAGGAAACATAGGAGATGGGAAAACCAACGCGGTCCAACAGGATAAAATTCATTGGAAGTGCCTTCAGATGCCCTTTGGGAAGAGCTCACCAGACGGCGCTGAGAGGATGAGGAGGAGCGGGAAGGAGCATGGACTGTTCAAGTAGTGCTGGGTAGATCCAATCTGCTCCCGGCCAAGAGGTCAGGACTGACACGGTGGCAGCACTGAGACTCCCAAACACGGTGCCCAAAGAAGGAGCATATTGAACCTGCTCTCAGAGGGTCCTTTCTGTGCTCCCCTGAGCCGAGGAGTGTTACCCTGGGGGTATTTTGTGCTGATGCTGAATATCCCTGTGAGCACTTGCAGAAACCTATCGCTGTTACATCTTCTTCACTCAACTTTCACCTGTAGCCAAGGAATAACTTCTCATCCACCACCCTTTCTTGGAGACCAGAATGTGCTGGCCACATCGAAGCACCCAACTGTGCTTGAAGTGCTGGGTTGCTGAGGTGGTGAGTTGCTGCAGCCACTCAGAACATCTTAATGAAAGCAGCACATTGTCATTTCCCGATACAAAGCATTTGTGTGGCAACTTCAGTTTCTAAGATGGGCTCGGATCTTACACAAGCCCACTGTCTGGAGCTGCTTTTTGAAATATTGGTCCATGCACTACGTGGTGCCGAGCCAGAAGGTCTTCCCATCTCTTCTGGCAGATCCAGGCAGAAAGTGCTGCTGAGGCTGCAGGTTCATGCCTGCAGCTGCCTGTGAGGCACCTCCAGTGTAGGCATCTGCTCAGCATTTTCTTCCTTTTTATTGCTCGAAGAAGACCCAACAGAAGCAGGATCGGTGGTTCATCGCAGAGCTCCCATTTTACCCAAGAGCTTCACCCCCCTGCTGTCACCTTGTGGTCAGGATACTGTGGCCAGCTCGCTCCAGCGGGGAGCAAAACAGCAAAAGAAGAATAATTAGGGCATCAAAGGCAAAACACCCCAGAAGAAATAAATAAATTAATAAAAAAATCCCTAAATGTCTTAGGAGTGCGGTGGAACTTGCACTCTCCAGCGAGATGGGATTTGGAGGGGAATAATAACTCATGTTTGATGATTGGAGGGTCCTGAAGGCTGGCAGATGGAGAAGGGTAGATTTAAGTTGAGTATTAGAAAAAATTTCTTTCCTCTGAGGTTGGTGGAACACTGGAGCAAGTTGCCCAGGGAGGTGGTTGAGGCCCCTTCCCTGGAGATATTCAAGGCGAAGCTCAAGGAGGCCCTGGGCAACCTGGGCTAGTTGGGGGTGTCCCTGTGACTGTGGGGAGGTGGGACTAGATGGCCTTTGGAGGTCCCTTCTGGCCTGGATGATTCCATGATTCTATGGCTGTGACTGAGCCCCTGCTGTGCTTGGCAGAAGGTCGGGCGTGGGGCAGCATGCTCGATCCAGACGTGTGTTTGGGGCTTTATCATAACATTGTAGATGACGCATCTAATAGATGCACTTAATGCATTTTTCATAATACCCGTGTTTGTTTTTCAGCTGGTTTTGTCTCCCTGCAGCCCCCCGCCCTGCTCCCTTCCTCAGGAAAAATTTGGTTTTTGCTCTACTTATTTTTCCCACCACATTAGGCGATAGCACGTAAGAGCAGAAATCGTGTTGCCTTGTGGGCATTAGGCGTTGTTCCAAGCACCATAAAGGAAAAAAAAACAAAAAAAAGAAAACAAACAAAAAAGAAAGTGTCTAAGCACATTAATTATGTACGTGGTAGGAAACATTTGGGAACTGGGAGAAGGAGGGGAACTTGCACTGCCCATGTGGGACTTGTGGGGGGTTTCATCCATCTATCGTGGAGAGGGCTTGGCTTTTTTTCCTCTTTTTTCTTTGTGTACCCATTCCCTTTTTGCAAGGCAAGCGGCCTCTGTGTTGGGGCTCAAATCCCAGTTCAGTTGGGTGGTTGAACACACACTCTCAGGCTGAGCATGGTGTCTCCCTCTAGGCTTGGCTCGTCAGAACATCAAACTGCTAAAAACAACTCAAGGGAATCTGGGCCTTCAGCTGGGCTGGATCTGCAGCCCTGGGGGAAGATGACATTCCTCCAGCACAGGGCAGATCCCTTGCTGGGAGCCCGGCCTGAGCTGAGCTGGGTGGTGGATGGCATCCGTCCTCACGCCGGCAGGAGATGGTGAATCGGTGGGAGGAAGAGGAGGTGATGGTTACATCTTGAAGCTCTTTCCACCAGCAGTTTGGAGGGGGGATTATTGCCAATGTACTTTTCTGTGCCATCCTGTAAAGGGCTTTGGGGGCAGAAGAGTAGATCCTGTACCGTGAGATGGGATGGGATGGGATGGGATGGGATGGGATGGGATGGGATGGGATGGAGCAGTGTTGCCCCACACCAGCATCAGCTGGTCGGTGTTGCCTGAATCCTCCTGGGGGGAGGGAAATACCTCTGGCAAATGGACCTTGTTGAGATGTAGAGGAGCAGAGGTCTTGCTTTAATACACAGCCCGTTGGCTAAAGGTGTTGGCTCCATCAGTTGGGAGCAAAGCGCGACAGCCACCCATCCCCAGGAGAGCAGCAGTACGGGGACCAGCCGGAGGATCCCACACACCGATATCCTCCATATCACACCTGCATCACACACAACATCCAGCATCACCTGGGGAAGGCAGGACCATCACCTTACCCGTATCTGCGCTTATGAGCTGGAGTTGGACCCTGTTACATTGTTTTAACTTCCTTTTCAATGGTTAATTATTCTAACCATGATAACCCAGACTCCCAGTGTGATTTACTGTCTCTTTTAAAGTGTCTGGGTCATAGATATGCTCAGTTAATTAACGTGCTGAATACTCCTTATTTGTCTGCTAGATAATAGATTGATTCGTAATTTAAATAAGCAGCTGTGTAAATCTTTCCCTTGAACTATGAAAGGCAGGCCGCTGTCATTCATCTCTTTCCACTCCTGAATTTAAATACATTTAGGCAAATATTTTGGTGGGATTCTTAAACACTGCAAATGGAGGAGCCCTTTGTGTGCAGCCCCTGGGCAGCAGCGGAGTTCTCTCAGTCCTCTCTTGGTTCCAGTTGTCTGCTGCCTGCCCCATGTCCCCAAGAGCCACCAGCGCTGCCCGATGTCCCCAAGAGCCTTTGGAGTGGCCCAGTGTCCCCAGCCTGTGGCTCCCCAGCGGCCAAGGAGGTCCCTGGGAGCACTGGTGGGATGCAGGGGCTATGGTGGTCATTGGCTGCAATCCTGAACCTTCACTTCAGGGTGGAACCACGGGGGAGATCAGGGCTGGTGTCCCCAGCACTGATTAGAGATTGTCCCCCTTTGGCTGCTGCTGGGCTCGCCGGAGGGTTGTGCCAGACACACCAGCAGCACTCTGTGTAGGGCAGAGCAAGGCTGGCCTGCCAAGCAGGCAAGAAGCCACATTATGGGCCAGCATGACCAGCCAAGACAGCTGGCTCTGGCCAAAAACCAGGGGACATAATCCATGGCCCCAGCCCGCAGGGTGTTTGGGTCCAAAAGAAGCTGGAGCAGTGATGAGTTTAAGGCTTAGAGTTATTCTTACCCCTTTCCCTTGCTTCAGCTCCTCAACTGCATCTGCAAAATTTAAAAAAAAAAATAAAAAAAGAAAAAACGGGTGGAGAAACTCCTTTTTTATTTTTCCTCATCAGTTCCCCTTTCTCTTTGCACCATCCTCCCAGGGTTTTTTTCCTGGGGGTCTGCAAACTTGGTCTTTCAAAGCTACTCCAAAGATCCTGATGGTTGTTGTCCTCGCCTTCCCTTCCCACCCAGCTTGCTCGCTACACCAAGGAGGGCTTCCTTCACCTCGGCGCCCTCGGGACCACAACTCTCCTACCTGACACCCGCTGCCTGGTGGACAACGTCAAAAGCCGCTTCCCTCAGCTCCTCGACTGCGAGAAGGTCAAGAGCAGCCTCCACAAGCGCTGGAATTTCATACAGGTCTGTTACGGGGCTGCCATGGGTGGTGCCCCTCTGCTGCCCGAACCGTGGCACCATCGTCTTTGGCATGGGACGGTGGGGGACGGGGATGAAACAGTCCTGTGCAACAGCAGGGGCCAGGTCCTAGGGCAGAGGGAGAAGGTGAGGAGGGATCAAGGGCAGGGACAGCGTTTTAGGACAATTTCCAGTAGAACCTTGTCTTTCTGGTACCCTCAGGTATGTGTAACCTGCCCTGTGGGCAACTTCCAGATTTCTCTGTTTCTTACAGATAAACAGATAATTTTTGCAAATTAACAGATAATTTTTACGTATTTACAGGTATATTCATATAATTTTAGGTGTTTACACTAATATTCA
>VZRU01019874.1:0-36754 GCA_013398155.1 Pedionomus torquatus | reverse complement strand
ACACTAATATTCATATTATATATATATATATATTATATTCATATTTATGAATTTTGGGGTAATTTACAAATAATTTCTGTGAAATCCACAAAAATATGGTCCTTTTTTGCCAAAGCAGAGGGTAAACACCTTCCCAAGCAGGGGTGAGGCCAGGCTCACTCAGCATCGCGAACGTTCTCTGGTTGCTGCTGTCAGGGGAAAAAAAAGTTGCTCATTCGATTCCCATTGATTATTTGAGGAATTATTTTATGGTGTGGGTTGCGTTGGTGCCCAGCTACGTGCTGTGCACTTCCCAGCAAAGCACAAGGACCCAGCTGCACCCCTGGGCAGCCCAACCTTCACGGGCAACCTCGTGTCTTTAATTTATTCTTTTAATATTTTCCCCATACTCTTTCATTTTAGAACGGTGCCATCCTGAACAAGGGAACGGGCCGATGCTTGGAAGTGGAGAACAGGGGAATGGCTGGCATCGATCTGATTCTTCGCAGCTGCACGGGACAAAGGTGGACAATTAAAAATTTCATCAAGTAAAGGGTGGAAGAGTCAGAGGAGTTTGACTCGAAACACATCTGAGTTGGACTGATCCGACTGGACTCCTTTGGAAAGGACGAAATATCAAAACAGAGCTTTATTCGTGTTATTAGGAGAGGACATGGGGGAAACGGGCATCTGTGTCTTTTTATTTTTCTGTATATTAGTCTCCCACAGCTGGTTCCAACTGTGTGAAATTGGGTCAGAACTGCTATTTTCTTCTGGCAAACATTCTAAAAGGTACCACTTATTTCTGCTGGAATGACTATAATAAGCTCATGCAGACTTGTGAGCATTTTACTGGCAGGGAATTGTTGCTTTCCCAGGCGACTCCAAGCTCTCCCAAAGGGCCAGGTAGGTTCGCACCGTGATCAGAGCCAAAAGACCCTGGATGTACCTGCCTGGCAGCATGAAAACTTGTGAGCCTGTGAGAGGAAAAGGTTGCCAAGCCCCAGATGAGCTGCGTTTGAAAGATAATGGTGTTTTGCTTGCTCCTCTCTCTCTTTCCCCTTTCTTGCCCCTGCATCCAGCAGCCCCTCTCTTGAGTCTGGGAGAAGTAAAGCTCACCGTGGTAGCTCCCATGGATCTTTCCAACCCTTAATCACAGATGTCATCAAACAAAATGCTACTGAACAACCATGCTGATCTCCCAGTGCCCCCTCTCCATTGCCCATGGGCTGCTGGTAGCCAAGCCAGCCCCAGGTAACACCAGTCCCTACCATGGAGACCCCAAATGGATTCTTTTTGGAAAAGACCTTGCCTGTTTGGGCAGTTGCCTGCACTTTTGGGTGTCAGTTGGACTCACACATGGTCAGTAAGGCTTGGGGGATGCTTCCTGCCTGTG
Source organism: Pedionomus torquatus (assembly GCA_013398155.1). NCBI lineage: Eukaryota > Metazoa > Chordata > Aves > Charadriiformes > Pedionomidae > Pedionomus > Pedionomus torquatus. The sequence goes on along the minus strand of VZRU01019874.1, from coordinate 35,379 downwards.
GGAGCCTGGGGAGATTCAGATCCACCTTCTCCTCCCAGCTGGGCCTGGCACCGTCCTCTTGGAGACCCATCTTTACTCTTTTTTTTTTTTTTCTTTTCTTTTTTCTTGTAGAAGTGAGGGTGGATGCACCAGTGTTTGCAAAAGGCTGGGAGCAGCTAATGTGAGCGAGAGTTCTGCTTGGGCTTCCCTCCCATGGAGGCTATAGGGTCTTGGAGGCTATAGGGTTTGGTTTGAAGGCATCCTTGCTCTGGATGAAGACATGAAGAATGGTGATCTCCATAACTTTGTTGTGGTGTTCTCTTCCCAAGGCTTGAGCCTATCCTGCCTGGTCAGAGTGTGACTGTGGTGAAGGTCCACCCCAAACAGTGCGTGAAGACCTCCATGAGCTGTGGTAAATAAAGGAAGGAGAAAGGAGAGCAAGATACAACTAAATGCCAGTTTGGCTGAAATTCTTGACCCTGAAGTCACCTGAGGCTGGGTAGGGTGATCTCACCTGCTTTTCTTGGCCCACATCTACCAAATCTACCCAGCTGTCATTGGAGACCATTGGTTTGGGGTCCCGATGTCTGGAAAAGGGAAACGTGGTCTTGCAAAGTTGCTTTATGTGGATGCCAGACTAATGGGTGGATACAGGCTTCGCTCAGCGGAGAGGAGAAGCCAGCCCATCTCCTGTCCTTCTCACGGAATAAAACTCTTTCTGGTTGCCCTCTGGCTAGGGTGCACTAAAATATATTAATATATGAGATGTATGTGTAAATATGTTTCCCAGAAACGGGATGTGCACAGAGTTGTTTGCTGCAGAGCACTCATGCCTGTCTTCCATTTGCATCAGGATGAAGCTACCTGGATGTTTAATGAGTTTAATTTTCAATGCCATGCAGCAGCTTTGTAACTGATATTTTAGTAATTTATTGAACAGAAGCAGATATATTTCATTGTTCCTTCTCCAGCAATGAGTGTCACATAGGACTGATTGTTCATTTAGGCTTGACAAGGCTTCCTCATCCATTGGGGTTGTCTCTGATTTTTTTCCCTTGCCTTCCTTAATGAAGTAAAACCTCTTAGTTGTCCTGAACTGCAAAGTAGGGAATCAATGTAGAATTTTGCTCTCTTACTCGCTGTTGCATCATCTCTTGTGTAATAAATTTTAGCACTTACAAAACCAACACGATCACAATGTCTTTAGATGCATGATCTTTCCCCTTCTATTTGTTGCTGCCTTCTAAGAAAAGCAATTTACTGATGAAGTGGACTCCAGGAAAGTCTGGGGAGTTTGAGACTTCACAGTTAATGGTCGAAATGGTAACATGCCCTTTAACTGAGCAGTCTGTTTGCTGTCAACCATCAGTGGAAACCACGTATTGTTTCATGTTGGGAAAAGCCGCATGTTTCAGGATAAGCAACCAAAAAGCCCTTGGATGTTGCCTGTGCTGTAATTCACGGTTCCCAGTTCAGCTCTAGTCCTGCCAGTGCTCAGGGCGCCGACAGATGGGCTTTGTCAGATCTAATCGTGGTGGTATAAGGTGTCACTGCCCCCAGTCTTCCATCTGCTTCAGCTGCTGGAGGTTTCTGTCCCCGTCACCGGCAGCAGAAATGAACGTGTGGCTGCACCTCAGCTACCGTAATTGGCAGGACGTGCTTCAGCTGCCAGGCAGGAGGGAGTTGCTCTGTTTAACGCACCGGGAGTCAGCCCAAGTCCCTCTGGGATGGTCGCGTGGCTCTGCTGGAGGGGATGGGGGCAGCACCCCCCAGCAGAAGTGGGGTGCACCACCCAGCATCTCCAGCTGCCCATGGGGGTGAGGTACCTCCTCAGGAGCTTGCCCTCAGGAGACATGAGATGACCTGCTGATGGGGATCCCGTTGGTGATGGGCTCTCTGATCCTTTCAAATACCAAGGTTCAGAACTGCCTTTCCTTCACGTTCCAAATGCCTGATTATCCAAAAGGAAGGGAGATGAACACTTGGCTCCAGGACCCTCCGGTGGGGCAGAAAAATTGCTGTGGTTGTTCGCCCAATCTCGCTGGTGTACATGGAGTGCTTTCAACTGACTGAAAAGAAGCAGCATGAGTAAAATCAGGATTAAAAGTGAGAGTTTAATCGGCCGTGTCCATGTGACTGAAGTTCTGTTCTGACATTGGTTTGTGACACGCAGAGATGATTGCCAAGGTGACGACCTGAGGTCTTCACCCTCCTAAACCATAGAAATCTGTCTTAGAAATCCGGATCTAAATGTTGCATCTTGCGCTTATCTCTAATAATATGTTAATTGCTTTAAAAAGTGATATCGAAGTGGTTCTTATTAAATATATGATTTGAGCCTTGCCTCTTGAGTGATTTTAAAAAGACTCACTGCTGATGAGATACAGAGGCAGTCATTTTTCTCTGTTACTTATTTAATAGAAAAGTGCTGCTGTTTTAATGGAACTTCCATTTTAAAAAGAAATGGAAATGAAGGAGAAATCAAGAGAGATGGCAGATGCAGATTAACCTCCCGTTTCATCCATCCCTGCTGGCTGCCTCTCACCAAGATAATGCTGTTACATTCAAGAAGCTGAAAAGAGACGTCTCACAGTAAAAAAGCATGGCTTGCATTCCTGTATCCAGGCTGGGTGTTTCTAAATATAATCCCAAGACTGGGGCACTCCTTAGACCCAATTTCTTCCGTCCGTATTCTCCTAAAAACCAGGTTGGCTGGTGATGTGGAGTCCTTGGAAGGACAGTGAGGTATGGGTAGATACAGGGATGTGCGTCTGTGCGTGCACCATGTTGAAGTTAGGGCACTGTTGAAGTTCTCCTGATGGGAGCAGCAGCTTTCCCACCCAAGGTGGGGACACAGCAGGCTCTTAGCATGAGTCCAAGTAAGTGTGGCTTCCAACCTCAGGCCTGGTTGGGCAGAGTGTGATGGATCCATCAAGGAACATCCCATTTGCACCCACTTGAAGGATGACACAGGACTGATGGCAGACAACCTGTGTTCTTCTTATGTGTGTTTTACACGCTCAAGAGCTTCCAAGGGGAAAGGTCAAGGTTAGAGAATGGTTCCATCCAACGTGCTTCATGGAGGATTGGAGTCAACGACGAGCTCTTACTCTTTCCATGCCCTTAGCAGGACCTTTGAGCTGCCCAGGGCAGGGAGCCAAACTTTCTTAAAGTTCCCCCTGAGCCCTCCAATGAAGTTCAACACCTCCATTTTGAAGTCAAAACTTTAGCTCATAGACTCCCAGTAGAAAAGCCTCTCTGCTTGATGATGGAGCAATTTGGGCACTCATCCACTGCTAATAGATACAGATTTAAGTGCTCCACTATGCAGTAGGAAATTAGGCATTTGAAATCTCCACAGCTCGCTTTTGCAGATGAGAAGCCATCTCGCGTTGGGCTGAGGAGTGGGAAAAGCCTGTATGACCATTACAAATCTCAGCTGGATTTCCAAGGACATTGGAATAAAGTATTAAGGGCCCTTCCCTGTTACTGCTGAACTAAAGTGGTCTGTAGACGGACCTTTAAGCATAAGAAAAACTTTGTGCCAGATTTAGGGACCCTTCCAGCCCCACTGGCCTAGTCCTGGGAAGGTGAGGGGCTGAGCTCTTCTGTATTTTTCCTGAAAGGCCAAGATCTCGTGGTGGGTTGATCCTGTGTGTTGAGAGGACATGGTTTCTGGAATCTCTCTTATAAATCAGAAAATTCCCCATTTTATTAATGGTTTTAAATCTTCCTGCAGGCAGGAGCCACACAACACGCTGAACCCAGTGAAGGTGCTCAGCTCATTCAGGTTTTTAGCTAAGTCGGCGCTGGTGGGACTGGGATCTCAGCTGTGCCTTTTGTGTAGCAGCGAAGCGACAGCGTCCTTCTAGCAGCACCTTCAAATAAAATATAGCAGAATTGACGAGCTTGAAATCCCAGCTCGGTGCTCTCTGGTTATCCAGGGTAGCTTGTCAAGAGCCAGGAGGTTAAGTGTCACCTCCCAGGGGAATCACTGCTGATGTCTCCACTGGTGGCAGCAGCTGGAACCACCCATGGCTCCTCTCCCCAGGGAGGTCCCACCTGTGGGCTGAGGTAGGAATTTATAGCAGGAAAAAATAATAATAAAAAAAAAAGGGTCAGTTCCTATTTACAGGACTGGAAATTTGGGTTAACTCATCCAAGCTCCGGCTGAGAATTTGGCCTAAGTGCTTTGAATCGTGCTGGTTGTGCTCAAAGCGATGCTATGGACTGGGAAAACAGTCACCCAAGAATCAGCTCCAGGGTCCCCTGCACCACTGTGTGTTTATTTTGAAGGCAAACAGGAATCCCTACCTAGAACAGCCCTCCTGATCCCCTGTCAAGTGTTGTTCCACAAGCAGAAGGCAAAATAACAAGAAGAAAGATTGGATAACCCTGGAGAGCTTTCCAGAGGAGGAGTTTCTTATTTTATTCCCATCTGGTGGCTCTGAGACACGATGGGTAATGGCTCTCCAAATGCCTTCCCTGGCTATTGTAATTCTAGGTTTTATTGTTATAGGCAAGTATTTCATAGTTAGGCAAGAACCCATGCAGGAACGAATTCCTTATTGTGCTCTTCAGAAATCACAGCTGGGAGGAAAATAACAGCAGAGTGGGGACAAGGTGATTTGCTGTGCAAATTGTCACCCAGCACTAAACTGGTAACAACATCTGGCATTTTGAGAGCTGAAGAAGTACCGTGAGGATCCTTTTAGCCGCACAAGCTCCCCCTGAAGAGGCTGGGTTATTTCCCACAGTGGTCCTCAGACCTCAATATGTTCTGGAAGGCTCAACCTGGGAAAACTGGCCCAGCGATGCAGCCCCACGTGGTGGATGGTGCAGAGCTCCCACATGTGTCGTTGGCATGTTCAGGAGCCCCCTGAGGCTGCAGAGACGCAGAGCTGAAGAGAAGTGTGGGTCTGATCTTGGCTGGCTGCTGGGTGCCCACCCAACGGCTCTCTCAGCCACCCTCCACAGCAGGGCAGGGGGAGAAGAAGATAAGATTAAAAAGCTTGTTAGGTCAAGAGAAGGGCAGGGAGATCACTCACCAATTATCACCATGGGCGAAACAGGCTTGACTTGGGGAAAAATCATGCTTTTTATTACAATTTAAAAGGGAGAGGGAAGGGACCAGTCTTCTTTCAGTGGTGCCCAGTGACAGGACAAGAGGTAACAGGCACAAACTTGAACATAAGAAGTTCCATCTAAACATGAGGAGGAACTTCTTCCCTTTGAGGGTGGCAGAGCCCTGGCAGAGGCTGCCCAGGGTGGTGGTGGAGTCTCCATCCCTGGAGACATTCCAAACCCACCTGGACATGTTCCTGTGGGACCTGCTCTAGGAGGACCTGCTTTAGCAGGGGATTGGACTAGATGATCTACAGAGTCCAAGAGTCTTCCAAGTCCATATCATTCTGTGATTCTGTGCAATGCCCCCTTTCTTCCACACTCAACTTCATTCTGTCAGTCCCAACTTTTCTACCTCCACCCCGCAGGTGGATGGGGAAGAGAGGCTGCAGTCCGTAACAAAATCGGTGTTGACCCTTCCTCACATTCTTCCTCTGGTCCATTGTGGGATTCCTCCCATGGGATAAAGTCCTTCATGAACTCTTCCAGAGTGGGCCCACATGGGCTGCAGCTTCCTCCAGGGCATCTCCACCCATTCCATGGGTTGCAGTGTGGTGTCTGCTCCATCATGGTTTCCTCCAGGGCCTACATGGAACAATTGGCTTCACCATGATCTTCTCCACTGGGTGCAGGGGAAAATCTCTGCTCCGACACCCGGGGCACCTCCTTCTTCACCAAGCTTGGTGTCTGCAGGGCTGTTTTTCACATACTTTCCTCCCTCCTCTCTCTCACAACAGCGGCGCAGCAATTTTTACCCCTTCTTAAATATATTGCCTCAGAGGTGCCCCCAGCTTCATGCTGGTCTCAGCTGTGGGCCAGCAGTGGGTCTGTTGGAGCAGCTGGACCCTTAGTTGGACTGTGCTTTGCCCTGTGCCCACTTGGGACCCCACGCAGCTCCTGGAAAAAAGCAGAGATCAAGAGAGCTCTGACTGTGTGAGAGAGGGATGAATTATGATGCAAAGGAGGAATGCCTCTTTGCCAGCAGTGATTGTGCAATGACTCAGAGCACCTGAGGAGACTTTGGAGGGATTTCTTTGGGCAGAGCTGTGTCCAGGCCAGGCAGCCAAGGATGCTGTTGCCCCAGGGTGGGGAGGCAGATGGTGCGGGACCGACCCTTCCAGCCCTGGCTGTGGGGTTCTGCAGTGACCTGCTCCTCTTGCCCACCCTTCCCAGGTCCCTTATCAGCCCACAGGGATGCTCAGGAGCAGCGTCTGCCCTGGCATTGCCCTCCCATGCCCAGCTTTGCCCCCATCTTCGGTGTCATCTCACCCCTACCTTCACTCCCTTCATGTTTTCTGCTTTGGTCCTATTTTTGTTCCAGTTTCCCTTTGTCTTTAGTGCTGTCTTTTCTTAGTTTCTGTGTTTGGGGCCACCTTACATTCCCCTCTTTGTTCTCTGTGTGAGTTTGCTCCATCTTTGTCCTCCCTTGTTCCTTTTTTCTCCATGTATTTTCTTTTGTTTGTGCTCTCTTTCCTTTGCTACTTCTTTTGATTGCTTATTTCCACTTCTGATTTTTTCCTCTCTCTTATTCTTGCCTGTTTCATCTCTCTTCCTTGTTCCTTTTGCTTTGTTTTCCCCATATTCTTGTTCTCTCTCCTAGTCGTTTTGTTCTCCACACATCATTGTTTTGCTGTGTAGTTTTCCCATCTACTGCTTTCCTCTCCGAGTTTGCATTTTGAGCTGGAAGCTGCTCTCTGTTTCTTTCTTTAAATTTTAATCATGATGTCTATAATCCAAATCCTTTTATTTTTCTTTTTATTGCTAATAAATAGACACTGGTACAGCTTGTTACAGCAGCTGGTACCCATCCTGCCTCTGCCAGCAGAGCTCTGACACTGTCTGGGGGTTGGTGATTGTATGGCCAAAGCCATGGTTTTTCTAGACTCCAAGACCTCCCTGCTGTGAAAAGGTGCAGGCAATGGGTCAATTCTGCTTTCAAGCAGCACAAAATTGCGGTATTTGGAGACAAATCTCTCTGAGGATGCTGGGGACCCTCATTGAGAAGGTCCAGCTCACTCCTGCAGAGGGAGGGGGAAAGGGGTGAGGGTAGGTGGGAGGATGAGGGTCTCAGGGACCTGGGTTTGCTGTAGGCTGAGACTGTGTAGGTGTTTGGGGTTTTTTTAATAAGGAAAAAAAAAAAAAACAAATACTGTACTAGCCCTTATGCTACTCTAGTTGAGTTGAACGATGGCAGATGAAATGCCTGGATCCTACTGTTCGAGTGTCCTGTAGATGTGTGGTGGTGGTGGAAACACGAACACGTGACACTTCAAGGGGAAAAGCCAGGAGCTGCCGGGGAAGAAGGGAGGAATCGAGAAAAAGGTGGAGAGATGAGGACCAGACTTGGTGAGATGAGCAATGGGCAGGTACCTTGGCTGCTTGATCTGTGGCCATGAGGAAGGTCCCTAAACGATGAAGTGTCACCCTTGCCATGCCCAGCACTAATGCGTGGGCCGTGCCCCCAGCCCCAGCATGTGGGTCACCCCCAGCCCCAGAGTGGGTTGGGAGGTGCAAGCACGTCCTCTGTCCCCCAGGGTTGCCGTACCCAGGCCCCTTCCTGGCAGACGTTCATCCCATCTGGTCCTGAGCCACCACAGATGGTTCCTCAGTGCTTCTTCCTCAGCCACCTCTGTCCTTGCTGTCAGAAGTATTTTTTTCCAATCTAGGCTGAATTTTCCTGCTGAACAATAACCCAGAGCATTCAGCCTTCCCCGGGCCCTACAGGGAGGCAGGATGGATTTTTTTTTTTTCTTTCTGCTCCTCTTCCCTGTCTTGTGTTTCTTCTGGTCCAGAAAGGAGGGAACCGCAGCCTTTTCGTGCTTACTGCTCCAGCAGCAGCCGCTCCTTCTTGCTGAGCCGTGTCTCCTGGAGTCAGGAATTGCTCCACGCGTGCTGCAGGGAGGCTCCACGTATCCCAGACCCTCGACGGGTGGTGACAGCAAGGGACCCTCCAGCTACGGAGCGCAAAACCCAGTGGCCTGGGACTGCCGGTATAAATCATAAACCCAGTTAATTACAGGCAATCTATAGAACAAGGCCACGGTCTCACATTTACTGTCCCACCAGGATAATTTAGTTGACCTCCTCTGTTTAAGCATAACAGCTCCTGCTGAGCTGCTTTGTTGCAGTTGATAGTGAGATAATTATAATCCCATCAGTGGTTAAACTGTTTCAATAGGCCTTTGATGGATATCTAACGGATCCCAGAGACTTGATATTAATCAGCCGCTATCTCCTGACTGCTGGGAGGCAAGCGATCCCTGACAATAGTAGGCGAGAGAAAACATGATTTTTCTGATGTGCGTTTTATGGAAAAAAAAAAAAAAAGTAAAGGATAATGCTTTGCAAGGAATGCGCTGGCGGCCTGAGTGCCAGCGCTGGCTCTTCACAGCCCTGCTTGCTCCGCTACAGAAACTGCCTCCGAGCTGGAAATGCAGCTGGAAGCCTTCCTCCCGGCCCCCAGTGGTCCCAGTTGGCACCAATTTCCTTTTGCCGCAGGTGAAGGGATGCCAAGGTGTGTGCCTTGCCCGTTGCCTTGCATGAATTATTTAGCGGTTGGAGCTGCAAGGTGAGGGGTGGAAAACGCCAGCTAAAATGCTACTTAATATTTGATTGCGTACAAAATGAAGGCCCCGTAGTGTCTGAATCCTTCCTGCGAAAAGGTGGCAGGTAGAATGTATTTAGCATTCAAGCCTTTGAAGCTTTAATATCAAACAAGCTGCTTCTCATTTTTTAATGAACCATTTGTCCCACTCCGCAAATTTGTGTGAAATTACAAAAAGTAATAAGCTCATCCATTTCTCTGCAATTCTGCTCTTAAACTGCAAACACAGAATCATAGCGTTCTCTAGGTTGGAAGGGACCTTTGAGATCATCTAGTCCAACCATCAACCCAAGTCTGATACTAAACAACTCATCACTGAGCCACGTCTCTAAGCACTAAGCCAACCCATCCTCTAAATGCCTCCAGGGATGGTGCCTCAACCCCTTCGCCTGGCAGCCCATTCCAAGGATTAATAAACCTTTCCCTGTAAAAGTTCTCCTAATATCCAATCTGAACCTCCCCTGGTGCAATTGGAGACCTTTTCCTCTTGCCCCATCACCTGTTCCTTGGGAGAAGAGACTGACCCATCTGTGGCTACACCCCACTTTCAGATAGTTGTAGAGAGCCAGGTCTCCCCTCAGCCTCCTCTTCTCCAGGCTGAACACGCCCAGCTCCCTCATCCAGACCAGCTTTGTTGCCCTTCTCTGGACATACTCCATCACCTCAATGTTTTTTTCTGTGGAAAGCGGCCCAAAACTGGACCCAGCCCTGGAGGTGGGACCTCACAAGTGCCCAGTAAAGGGGGACAATCACCTCCTGAGTCCTACTCCCCATGCTGTTTGCGGCTGCCAGGATCCATGTCAGGATGCTGTTGGTCTTCTTGGCCACCTGGGCACAGTGCTGGTTCATGTTTAGCCCACAACTGACCAACACCTCTGCCCTCCCTCCAGGTCCTTCTCTGCCAGGCAGCTCTGGCCACTCTGCCACAAGGCTGTAGCACTGCATGGGTTTGGTGTGACCCAAGGGCAGGAACCAGCACTTGGCCTTGTTGAAACTCATCCCATTGGCCTTGGCCCATCCATCTAGTCTGTTCAAATCCCTCTGAAGAGCCTTTCTACCCTCCAGCAGGTCAACACTCCCATTCAACTTGATATTCTCTGCAAGCTGGCTGAGGGTGCACTCAATCCCCTTGTCCAGATCATTGGTAAAGGTGTTAAAGAGAACCAGCTCCAATACCGAGCCCTGGGGGACACCACTTCTGACCAGCCACCAACTGGATTTAACTCCATTCACCATCAAGTGAGGCCAATGAGACAGACAATCCCGTCAATAAGGCTAATATCATCTTTTGTAAGAATTCAGCCGTGCTGTGGGCGCTTGAGCGTGAAACTCCTCCTGCTCCCATTCTGCGCAGCAGGGACATGGCTTTTCCCTGAACGCTTGGACTCTTAACCCCTGTAATTGCATCCTATAACACATCTCATTAGAGGACTGGACTCCTAGGAGACTCCAAATAGCTGAACAGAGCAGAAAAAGTGTAATCATTTCCCAACAAGAGTTTTATTTTTTTTTAATTTTTAATCTGGTTAGGAGTGCACGCAGTTCTGTTGGTTTTTGCTCTAATTGTTATTTGTGTATATACATACGGAGAGATTGTTGTAACCATTGGCCTGGAAAGCTCTAGGAGGTATTTGCTCCTCGCTGGAGTGTTTAATGTTTCATGACAGTTATTTTTCAGCTTCACTGTATGTAACGTGCCCCAGCCATTTATTATGAGAGGCCCAGCATACCCTGAACAACATGGGTGTCCCCATGCCAGGACCTGCACAAAGGAGATGGATGAAACCCTGAGATGAAGGATGGAGCCGGGGAAGAGTGTTTGGCGCAGGGCAGAGCTGTTTCTGCTCTGAGGCTGAGGAAATAGCGTCATAGAATCATAGAAATGTCTGGTTTGGAAGTGATCTTTACCATCGTCTAGTCCAACCATCAATGGAACTCTGAACAGAAAAAATAAAAAAAGTAAACCATCAATAATCCATGTCACTAAGCACTATTTCAACTCATTTTTAAATACCTCCAGGGCTGGTGCCTCAACCTCTTCCCTGGGCAGCCCATTGCAAGGCTTAATAACCCTTTCTGTATAAGCATTTTTCCTGATATCCAATCTGAACCTCCCCTGGTGCAACTTGAGGCCATTTCCTCTTGTCCCATCACTTATGACTTCGGACAAGAGGCTGACCCCCTCTGACTACATCCTACTTCCATGGAGTTGTAGAGAGCGAGGTATCCCCTCCGCCTCCTGTTCTGCGTGGCTGTGGGCAGCACAGGCCTGTACCCCTGCCTGTCCCAGGGGCTGATCCCCAACCCAAGAGCCAGAAAGGATGCCAAATGCTTAATTTATTGAGAGATCTGTGTTTCCCTCTCCTTCTCTGCCATCTCTTTGTGCCAGATGGCTCTCTAACTGGTTACAGTCTGCACTGATGCCAGCCTCTCCCGTGAGCAAGAAACCCAGGGTTTGTTGTCTCCTGACTTTGCTGTCCCCTTCGCAGCAAGGTTCACGTGGGATCTCCACCAATGCCCATTTTTTGTGTGCTCGTAGCTGCTTCCCTCTCCCAGGTGGCCCTGGGAAGATGCTGGTGCTCAGCTCTTGCTTGGAGGCCACTCCTTGCCCATGGGGCTGGTTCCACCCAGGTGGAGGCCCTTCCCCTGCGTCCCAGGGCCTTGCCCAGGGCAGAGGTCTCTGCCCTTTCTGCGTGCTCACATCTCCATCGCAGTCCAGTCTCCTGCCAGAGCGTGGTCACTCAAAGCAGGTTGCACAGGATCTAGGAGGTTTGGAATCTCTCCAGAGATTCCTGAGACCTCCAGAGATGCTACAACCTCTCTGGGCAGCCTGTTCCAGGGCTCTGGCACCCTCAAAAAAGGTTTCTTTATGTTCAGACAATTTCCTGTGTTCCAGTTTGTGCCCATTGTTCCTTGTCCTGTCACTGGGCACCACTGAGAAGAGTCTGGCCCCATCCTCTTGCCACCTGCCCTTTAGATATCGGTAAGCGCTGATGAGATCCTCTCTCAGTCTTCCTCAAGGGGACACACGCTGTGGTGCATTCATATAAAAAAAAAATATAAAAAATAATAAACAAATTCCCCCCAAGCGAGCTGGAAATCACAAGTGTGAGAGGAGCACCTTGGTGAGGTGAAGAGGATGGGTGGCCTTGCTGGGGCACCGAGTCCAGGGACGGGTGCCAGCCAGAGGGCAGCATGGTGGTCTGCCGCCCCACGTCCCGGTTCCCTGTGTGTGGTGCCAACCTCAGGAGGAGAAGGAATATCATACAGGGCATGTAAGGGTGACACCAGCAAAGTGTGATGGGTTTGGTGCCCTGGCTGGGTCGTGGTGGGAGGTATCTGGCCAGTCCTGACAGGTAGAGTGATGCTTTTTTGTGTGTGTCTAAATCCCCTGGGGGTCATGTATTGCCATATAATCCCCATGGAAGCTGAAGCTGTGGGTCGGTGGTTTGGGTGCAAGGGTTTCTGCTGTCTCTCAAGCCTCACATGGCAGCCGAGGGAGCCCTGTCCTGTGTGGACACTGCTGAGACAGGGACAGGGACAGGGAGAGGAAAGCTGCTGTCTCAGTGCCACCTTGTGCCTGAAACACAAACAATCTTGCAGTTTTGCAGGGTTAATAAAAAAGCACAGGGTGATGGCATGCCCGTGAGCAGTCCAAGAGCTGTCTATGAGGCTAGCAAGTCTTAAATGGGGGGGGGGGAATCGTTTTGGGTAATGCTCCTCCCTGATATGGATACACTGCTGAAAATGTGATGTTATGAGAAGTTTTAACCAGGGAAAATGAGCCTTTCCTCACCAAAAGGTGTATTTAAAAGTGGATTATATTTGCCCAGCTGGAGGGAGGCGCAGAGGCCTGGGAGTCTCTCTGGCCATCACCCTCAGGATGCGGCTCTGAGTCAGGAGTTAGATGCTCAATTAATATGGCCACAAATGGGAAGGTGACTTTGAAGCTCGATGGGCCTGTCCGCTGCTTTCCTTGCCTGCAAAGCCTCTCAGGTTCTGTCCTGGTGTCAGCCACACAGCCCTGGTTTGACATATGCAGAAGATAAATGCTGAGCCCAGGCAAGTGTCAGGTGGAGCAGGGCACGGTGTCTTTTTTCCCACCTTGTTCCTTAACTAAAGGCCATGGGTCTATCAAAGTGGGGATTTACGCATTCCGGCAAGGAGGAAGGGTTGCTGTCTTGAAAGTACCAGTGATGTGAGGTGAGGGAAAGAGGAGAACATCAGCACTGTGCTGCTTTAGGATGGCCAGGCACCAGGACTAGAAGTGTCTGGGGGAAAACACAGAGCTGCAGAGTCACACCTCACCTTCACAGTCACTCTGCCCAGGTCTCTCCTTGACCTGGAAAAACTTCCTTGGTATTTTTCCCCGCTGTGGCCTTGTCCTCTCTCAGCCTCTTACCCACCCCAGACCTCTCCCTCAGGGACAGTGTGGAGGTAGAGGTGGCCCCGGTGCTGGGCGAGCAGCAAAAGCATTGATGTGTTATCATCAGCACTGGAAACTGGTCAGTCTGGAGAGGTCTTGGACTTTTCCAATGTGGAAATCGTGTGACCTTAATGAAACTCCATTTAAATTAGTTGGCAAACCATCAGGGCAATGTCAGAGCTATTAGGGGCATCTCTGCACATCACAAGTGATGGGACAGTCTTTGAAAAAGGAAGGAAAGAAAATACAGAAGGCAAAACAAGAAGAAAATGTAAGAATTCCTAATCCTCCCTTTGAGCAATAGCATCTGGGGCAAAAGGCCTGGATTACACAAACTATCCCTCTCTAAAACACCCAGAAGAACAGAGCATACCGTACAGCACTAGAACAAATCACAGCAAATGACTCCTGCTGGTCCCTGTTCAGCAGGTGGTGGGTGGGTGGGTGTTGGGAACAGTATGAAGGATGGGGTCTTCTGTGGGTGGGCTCTGCTCTGCCACCCTGCAAGGAAAGCCCAGTTGCTTGGGAGCAGAGGAGTCCCAAAGCACTCCTGGTAGAGACCCAGCCAGCAATCCATGGCAGGTTAATTATTCAAGCACTTGGAGAGAGAAAGAGAGAGAGAGAGATGGGGAGGCGAGGTGTTGTTACCTAGAGTGGTGTGCAATTTTACCTTCATGTTAAAAAGCTTTGGCGTGGCAAGGAGGCATCTTTTAGTTGCTTAGAGGAAAAAGGTGAGTGCAGAGGTGGCTTTTTCTCCAGCAGTGGTGCCCGGTGGTCAGGCACTCTGGTGGGGCCTCGCTGGTATGGGTCGCTTGTGACAGCGTGGACTATTACAGGAGCATGGGCATGTGGAACAGCCAACCCATGTCCTGAGCTTTCTGAGATGCCGAGCAGATGCAGCTGTTTAGAAAAAAAAGCCTTCAAAAATTACACCTTATTTTTTTCACTCTAAGAACAAAGACCTTGGAGATAAGCAAGCCAACAGCACAGCAAATGGGCTGCCTTCTCTACAGGCTTCCCAGCTCAATCCACCTTTAGGTGGATCTTGTCTTTGTGGTGTTTGCTTGTGTATCTCATAGAGAGTAATGGAGGGATAACGATGCCACTCAGCCTGAGCTCACGTGGGCTGTATGGTGTCTTTCCAAGCAGGGTTGATCTTGCCAGCTGACTTTCAGAGGATGTCAAAATCTTCAACGAGACCAAATCACCCATCATTCCTTAGCAACCCAACAGCCATTTTGCAGAGGAACAATCCAGCTTGAGCTGTTTTGGCTTTCCCTTCTTTGCGTTTCCCTACTCTTTGGCCAGTCTTAAAACAAGTAATCCAATGATGAGCTCCATGAGTCGGCACAGCAGCATCCCCATTCCCTCATGGGTGCTGGGGGTGGACACATTAATCTGCTTTATTTCAGTTCTCTGTCTTGGTCTCATCTTCAACATGACACTTGGCTTCAGCTTCCAGAGCTGATGGCTTCAGCTGAGCTGTAGGAGTGCTGACAGACAGACCATGATGTCAGACAGCCATTGTAGATGGAGAAACTCAGGTCTTCCTTGTCTTAATTTTTCCCTTCCAAGAAAAAACTCAAATGAAATAGTCACAATGACAGTGCTTGAGAGGCTGAAACAGCAACAGGGAGCAGAGTGAAGCCTGACACAGGAGGGCATCGCTCCTCTGGGATGGATCTGGCAGCTGCACTGATGCGTGAAGCTTCAGAGGTCAATTTCCAGGGGCTTTATGGGGACCTCCTAGGATGGAGACAACTGTCCTGGCATCACTGCAGCCTCTGACTTTCATGGTTGTGTAGTTTGTGCCATAAAACCAGGCGGCCTTCTCTGTATTCCTATAAAGGCTGCAGGGACCTCACCTAGCACAGCCACTTGCAGTCATTTCGAGGGTAGGGTTGTCTTGTCTGGGAGCACCTCGTCTCCTCTATTTTCTGTTTCTAAAGTTCCTTTAAAGAAACTATGGAGTCTGACAGCCCGGACTGCCGTTCCTGTCTTACTTTTCTCGAATAAGTAAGTTTTTACTTTACACCACAAGAGGGCCCCAGGATCCTAAAGCAAAAAAAAAAAAAAAAAAAAAAAAAAAAAAAAAGAATGAAGGAAAAAACATCGAGGAGCAGCGTTTGGAAGCGTCGATGATCACCAGTGGTGGGGAGGAAATTTTGCCCCCTCTCCCAGACACGAGACTTCCAACGCATCTTTTGCTTTTTGGGTTTGGCTTCTTGGGGGTGAGATTTCAAACATTCTCAGTGAATGTGGGATCTGGTTGGAGAGTCAAGGTGCTCACAGCAGAGTCTGGGACCTTCCCCTTCAAGGGAAAAAGCAGACTGGGGGAAAAACAATTTTTTCAGCAATCTGATGCACCAAGGCTGACAGCTGTGCCAAGGTCATTTCCTCCTCAGCAGTGATGATCTCTCCAGTGGCTGTGACCGAGTTCCAAATTCCAGCTTTTCTCTCCTTCCCCAGCTACGCAGCCCTCTTGTGGGGTGAAATATATTTCCATTAACCCGTGTCACGATGTTTTCATGGGAAATGGAACAAAGAGTTGGAACAGGTTGCCCAGAGCAGCCGTGGCTGCCCCATCCCTGGAGGGGTTCAAGGCCAGGCTGGATGGGGCTTGGAGCAACCTGGGGTGGTGGGAGGGGTCCCCGCCCAGGGCAGGGGGGTTGGAACTGGATGACCTTTAAGGTCCCTTCCAACTCTAACCATTCTATGATTCTGTTTCTATGATCTTTACTGCCGGTCACAACTAGACAGATATGAATCCTTTTTAAAGCTGGCAAGTCAGGTCCCACGGGCTAGAGGAGCTGCTGGCCACCCCTGAGCATGGTGGTTTTGGTGAGATGGATGCCATCATCAGGAGGAAAGTTCTGCACTCCCTTGTTGATGTGTTGGAGGCACTTTTGAGCAAACTCTTTTTACTTTCAGACCCTGCACCCTGATGGGTGTGGGGAGCTGAACAGAGCAGCGGCAGCAGGGCTCACCTTGCTTGCAGCCATCAGGAGTCCCTGGTGCCGTGACAAGTGCCAGCCTGCTGAGAAGAGTCTTGTGCCGAAGCATCATTGGTGGTAAAGCCAAAGGTCAGATTTGCCCTGGATTCCTGAAGGGAAGCACTTTGAGAGCCCTGCTGCAATTCCAAATTAATTCTGGCAGGGGGTGAAGCAATGCTGTGGCGGAGGCCTTGATATAGAGAACATGTATTGGGTGTTGTCCAGCTGTGGTCTCCTGTAGGACCAAGGCAGCTCTTCCATGATGGAGGGCAGCACCCAATGACCTAGAAGAGCTTTAGTTTATCCTCCATCCTGAAGCAGCAAACTGTTACCGTCACCTTCATAAAAAAGGTGTTGAGAAAGAATGCCAATAATTGGCTAATTGGAGAACGTGGTGGATTGCAAAGGACATGGAGGAGATGTTTTTGCACAGAGGTGCCATCTCCTACTGCTGCAGTAAGAGAAAAAGCACGGCTATACCAGCAATTGTGTCTGCTCTGGAATGTCATGAAGCCTCTGCGTGTGCTCCCATGGTGGGAGGGGTGGCAGGTTCCTGCTCACTTCAGAGATCCTGGGTGTCATTTCAGTAGCATTTTCTGAATCAGAAGAGTAAAGGATGCAACCAGTCATCCTTCCTGAGAAACCAGCTGCAGGATGTGCAATGAAAGCTCACAGATAACAGGGTTTGAGCCAGAGCTGTCCTCTCTCATGGGTTGGACTCCTGCTAAGCGAAGCTCTGTTTTTCCGTGTGCGGTGCGGTTGGCGGCGGCGTTGGAGGAGCTCATGAATCTCGTGTAGCGCCTTGACTTTTGTCAGACATGCAGAGGAAGAGTTTACACTTCACACACAAATTATTGTCAAGAAGTGCAGATGTCAGAACAGTGATCTGGCCGCCAAAAATAGCCTTTCTCTCTCCTGGCTATCATTCGAGGGTGTATGGCAGGGCTCCGCGCAGTGACAGGGTGTGTATGGACATCTCTTTTTTACCACTAGATGTCATAAACTGTGCCAGAACTTTATTTCTGCTGGGCTGAAAATGACACACTACGTCACATTTGCTGCCATCTCAAAACTCACTTGGGTTTTGTTTTGCATTTTTAACTTTAAACTGCTTCGGCGTCCTTCATGGAGGTGGTAATAACGATCACGTGCTCCTGTGTGCTGAGCGAAAAATGGTGATAATATCGGCTTTTCTCAGATCTAGTCCTGCTCAGAGCTTGTTGTGTAACCACTTTCTTGTGAGGCTGGCAGGTTAAAACCCAACCCAACCCAACACAAGCCAACACAACCCTCATTCTGGAGATGAACTAAAGTTTTTTTGTCAAGAGGTGATGCCTCCTGCCTGGCAGGGGGACTGGGAAATGTCCCAACATGTGTACCTACCTTTCTGGGGCTAGTTCAAGCAGGACAAAACATCAAATCTCCACTCTGGACTGCACCACCGCACTGGGCCATGAGGAGAAGCCACGGGGGTGTGTGGTGGCACGGAGCGTGTGCCACAGCGTGGTTTCACTGCACAGGTCTGGTGTGGTGTCAGCCCCCTGGCTGCTCTCTGGTTGCCCCAAGAGATCTCAAGCCACCTTCCACAGATATTTGTATGCAAGGTGAGCTTTGCTTCGACAGGTATTAGTGGAGCCTGTGAGCATGCAGAGATTAAGCTGCTCTCTCTGGAGAGATCAAACGGTCCTGCAGACCCAAATAAGTATCCAATGCAAATGCTTAGCTAATAAAGTGCTAGAAAGCTTACTCTTTCTCTTCCCTTTCATCTGTGCTTCTTTGGTGCTTATTTCATGGCTCTTCTGTTTCCCTAAGTAAAAAGAACCGGAGAATATCACAGGGGAAAAATAAAAGTCAAGTGAAGCTGTGCTGTTTCTTAAGAGTAAACAGTCTGCAAGAATCTGAAACGCAAACCTGATTCTTCCAAAAAATGTCCATCTATCTTCCAATCAGCTGCTCAGCAAGTGCTAGAAAACATGTAGAAATGTCTTGACGACCCCAAGCGCATGTGTCCTTTCTTCACCCTACACAGCGTCAGGGAGAGGCTGGGCCCGTGGCCTCCTCCGTGCTTCCAGATATTCCCAAGTTGGCTCATGCTGGTTAGAGCACAGTTGTTGCTTCAGCTGGCTCTTCCCGGAGAGGAGCATAGCCACCATCCTCAATATGGGTGAAAGTAGATGGTGATTGCCTTCAGCCCATCCTACTTCACCACTGGTTGAGGTTTCTCTGGCCTCTCCCCAGTGCTCTGTAGGGGTAAGAAGCAACACTACGGGGACAACCTGGCCACTTGTGAAGGGATGCTGCTGCTCTGCCCGGTGCAGTGCTGCCTCCTTGGTGCTGGTGTAGATGTGAACCTTGGAGTGAATGCGTCCATGGTTTTCCTGTGGTCACAATGAAATTTTGTGGGCTTTTGAGTTTGAAAGTGGCAACAAAGGAGGACATTTCTTATTGGGACATGAGCTGTGAAATGGATGAACCTGTTTGATTTCTACAGATGAAGTGTGTGAAGGGTTTGTGGGGCAATGTTGGCTGAGTTACTCTAGAAAAGACTTTGTGAGTCACCAGCTGTGGGACCTCCAGCGCCCCTGTCTGCTCCAAGCCGAGGGGAGTGTCACATATTCCAGTGTTGCAGCTCCAGTTCAGTTTGGAGGTCTCAAGGACAGAAGTGCTCTGTGAAATGAACTGTGAGGCCTGTGAAAATGCTAGAAAGGGGCAAATGTGAGATGGATGCACTAGTGTGGTCAGGGGGTTAAGGAGAAGCCGGGGCAATTGGGCCTGGGGGAACCAGCCTGATCAGGATGCAGCAGGTGTGGAGAGTAGTTGCGAGGAGAAGAGAGAAGCAGATGAGCATGGCCACGTGAGAATGAGGAGGTCTGAAACTGAGTTTGCCCTGATGACAGGAGTTTTCGCTCATCTCCAAGAGGGAGGCAGTTGCGATGGCTAATCTGAGTTGGCTTCTCTGAGCTTCCTTCTTTACCTTTTCCTCAAAACACCTTATCTCCTCTCTTTCTTCTCTTCAGAAAGGATTTCACTATTGTTTTTGTGAAGGTGACAGTGAAGTTTGACTTGTTTCACTTAATGCTCACTATGAGTTGCATTCCCCATTTCTCTTGTGCCTTCTGCCTTGGGTTAGAACCTTTGAGGGTCAGTGCTTCCTAGAAGGGAGGCTCACTCATCCTTGAGACTCTGTGGTGCTGCAGATTCATCCAGTGCTAGAGGTAACTCTAAAGATGTCCTCTCCCTGTGTAGTCATTAAGGAACTGGAGGTTGCTTTGGATGTTGCAGTGACGTTTCTTAGAGAAGGATGTGGAGAAGGAGGGAGGAAAGTTTCTTCACAAAGCACTTCAGTAAATTTGGGGCAAGGTTATTGATTTGACCTAGCTGCCCGATTCATTAACAAACTCATGATGGGGGCTATCTGAAGGAGAGAGGACTTCTTTTTATAGTTGTGATTGATTGTTTA
The DNA here is from genome assembly GCA_013398155.1 of Pedionomus torquatus. NCBI lineage: Eukaryota > Metazoa > Chordata > Aves > Charadriiformes > Pedionomidae > Pedionomus > Pedionomus torquatus. The sequence goes on along the minus strand of VZRU01019874.1, from coordinate 15,793 downwards.
AAGTCAAATGTCAAAGATAAACACAATTACCAGAAGTCCTCATTACCCATAAATTATCTTAATGGACTATGTTTATCCAGGATGGAAGATCTGCTCTGTCAGAACTTCAGGAAATATCAAAACAAATAAACACACAATCTCTACCGAACAACAAAGGAAGCAAAACTGACATAATTAGGTCCCAAGAGAAGCTTATTCCCAGCTCAAAGCAGAAATTAAATCAATATAAATGAATGGTTAAATATTGACTGAATTGTACTATTTAATCAAGTAGTATTCATATTGCTTCTCTTTCAAAAGATGTTTGGCTGGTTGTTTTATCGGCTTTTTAATCAATGCTTTAATTATATTGGTGCTCTAATTTCATAATAAGGTTGCATTAATTAAGGTAGCTTTTCTATATGCAGAGAGTAATAGGAAAACGAAAGTAAATAAAAAGAACACTCTTTTCTCATTCTCCAGAAGAGATGCAGACTGTGCTATTTACACTTAATTACTCTTGCAAAGGAAAAAGACCCTGGGAATTTGTATTGCTCAGAATGACCATGAATTCTTTATTTGCCGCTTAGGTCAGGTCTGCCTTCAATTTCGGTGAAAGATTTGTGAAAAATCAGAACACAGGTCAACAGTGTCTTATCGAGCTATTCCTGAATTCTGAAAAATTGTGTTGATATAATGGAAGATAAATAGGGATCACTCCAAAACAGAGAAATGCTTAAGCTTACCCTCGACCAGCCTCTCTCATCTGATGTCGTTCACTATTGATGTCAGCTCTGACTGGAGGGATTGCTAAGAGAAAATTGAACTTTTAGTTAAACGGGAAAATTGGTCTCGGTGCTCAGGACACTTGCAGACTCATGCAGGCTGGGGAGAGCCCAGCCCAGCCTGAGAGTTTGCCTAATTTTTTTTTCCTGCTGGCTAAAGAAATAGGGACAGGTTTGGTGTGTTTCAATGTGGATGGGTACAGTTTAAAAGCCTACACCTGAGCTTCTCTTCCTTTATGAGTAGCTGTGTCTCAGTAGAATATCAGTAGATTCAAGGAAAATCAAGAGAAGTCATGGTAAGAGAAGGAAAGTTAAAAGGAAGTCAGGGGAAATCAAGGCAAGAGAAGTCAAGGGAAGTCAAAGCAAATTAACACCAGGGAATTAAAGGGAAGTCAAGGAAAGTCAAGAGAAGTCAAGGGAAGGTAAAGGAAGTCTGGTAAAGAAATTGAAGACAAGGGAAGACAAGTCAAGGGAAGTCAATTGAAGTCAAGGCAAGGGAAGTCAAGGAAAAGGGAAGTCAGGGCAAGGGGATTCAAGGAAAGTCAAGGGAAGTCGTGAGAATTCAAGTGAAGGGAAGGGAAAGGGAAGCCAGGGCAAGGGAATTCAAGGAAAGTCAAAAAAAAGGAAAGTCAAGGGAAGTCATGGCAAGGGAATTTAAGGCAAGGCAAGGGAAGTGAAGTGACGTCAAGAGAAGACAAGGGAAGGCAAGGGAAGTCAAGAGAATTCAAGGGAAATGAAGAGAAGTCCAGGGAATACATGGCAAGTGAAGAGAAGGCAAGTTAAGAGAAGGCAAGTTAAGAGAAGGCAAGTTAAGAGAAGGCAAGGGATGTTAAGTCAAGTGAGGTCAATGGGAGTCAAGGCAAGAGAATTCAGGGGGAGTCAAGGCAATGTAACAGAATGGAATTCAAGGGAAGTCAAGGGATGTCAAGAGAAGTGAAGGCAAGGCAAGGGAAGGCAGGGCAAAGGAATTCAAGGCAAGAGAAATCATTGAAGTCAAGGTAAGGGAAGTCAAGAGAAGTCAAGGGAAGTCAAGGGATTTCAAGGCAAGGGAAGTCAAATGAAGTCAAGGGATGTCAAGAGAAGTGAAGGGAAGGTAAGGGAAGGCAAGGCAAGGCAAGGGAAGGCTAGGGAATTCAAAACAGGATGTCAAGAGATGTCAAGGCAAGTCAAAGGAAGTCAAAACAAGGGTAGTCAAGAGAATTTGATAGAAATCAAGGGAAATCAAGGGAAGTCATGGCATGGGAAGTAAAGACAAAAGAAGTCAAGTCAAGGGAAGTGAAGGGAAGTCATGGGATGTCAATGGATGTCAAGGGAATGGAAGTGAATGAAGTTAAGAGAAGTCAAGGCAAGTCAAGACAAGGCAAGGGAAGTCAATGGAAGTCAAGAGAAGTCAAGGGAAGTCATGGCAAGGGAAGTCAATGCAAGGTAATGGACAGGAAGTAAAGGGAAGTCAGGGGAAATCAAAGCAAGAGATGTTAAGAAAAGTCAAGGCAAGGTAACACAAGGGAATTAAAAGGGAAGTCAAGGGATGTCAATAGAAGGGAAGGGAAGGGATATCAAGGCAAGAGAAGTCCAAGCATGTCAAGGGATGTCAAGGCAAGGGAAGGGAAGGGAAGTCAAAATAAGGGAAGTCAAGGGAAGTCAAAACAAGGGACATCAAGGGAGAATTCAAGAGAATTCAACACCACCAAGCTCCCCCTGTATGCTGCGTAAAAGATATCTTTATAGCTTATTGCGATGGCACCAGCATGCCAATATTTCATAAACTGAATTTAGGAAGAACTAAATGTTCTTCCTTTTTTGGGAGCATGGTGTAGGCGTAATTGAAGCAACAACAACCTTTGTTCTAGCTCAGGGCTTTCTGCTACACCGGGTTAGTAGTTCAGCCAGTCTGTTAAAGAAACACTGTGTTTACTCAGGCTTTTGGAGGCTATTCTGGGTTTCTGGAAAGCCAGTAAAGGCTTTCACTTTGCCAGCTTCTGTATAAAAGGCGTTCTTTTTATTCATGTGCGTTCACGCTCTGATTTGGTTAAAAATACTGAAATAACTGCAATTGTGATCTGAACTCCAGCTTCTTGCCTGACAGATGTCAGCAGCCCGTACTCTGAATTCTTAGAAGCAGTTTATTGCTGCAGCACTCTAACAGCTTTCCCAAGAAACAGTCATGATTCGTAGTACCCCTAATACACTCCCTATCTTTTTCTTTGAGCTTATTACTGAGACCAGTGTAAGCAAATACTTACGGTCAAACTCAGTTCTGTTTTGGCACCGTGTTGTCCCTCTCCAGTTGTTTCTTCCCTTCTGTCCTCTGAACCAAAGCTTGGGACAAATATTTTAAAATAATCACTAATTTGTCCAAGAGGCAGCAAACATTATCAGTCTCCAAATGAATAGGACAGGAGCTAATTGATGTAAAAAATGCTCTCTGAAATTAAGTTTAACCAATAATAAATATTCAAAGTAATTTGAAGGTCTTCAAGATTAAAGGTTATGCACTTGCAAATACATTTCATTTTGGTAAGACTGCATTGACAGATCTTAATCTGGAGCCTCTTTCTCAAATTTGGACCTCACATCTACCATAAGAAGCAATACACATTTTCAGTATTTTTCAGGCTTTTAGATTCTCTCTAGTTTGAAGTGAGAGAAGACACTAAAATTCGCACCAGCACAGCAGGCGCTCACACAACATGATAAAAAGGAACATCCCCTCTCCCTCAGATCTTATAGCTTTGGTCATTAGCTTCTTCATGCACCTGCCTTGATCCGTCTGTTCACAGACTCTCCAGGCTCCTTCTTGAACACAAAAAGGTTTTCTTAGAATCAGTGAGAAAAAATGGTGTACCTTAGGCTGTGTGATTGCCATTTCTGATCACATAATTTGAGAAACCAATTATGCCTTGATTTCACTTTGTGATGTTACCTTCAGCCTGGGGTCAACAGTCACATCTTGATGGAGACAGGTGAAACTCAAAGGCTTTTCCGAACAGCTTCCACATGCAGGATGCTCAGAGTTAGCTTGGACCAGGGGTCTATGGTGTCCCCCAGCCACAGACTGCAACCTGGAGATGACCCCAGTTCTGGGGTCACTGGATGGTAGTTCAGATTTAGGAATAAAGCTCTGTCCCCATCATACAATTGGGGAAAATATTACAAAATCTGTTAATCATGTCCAGCATGCCTAATGATGCAAAACTGGCACTTTCATCACTTATGGTTAATGGCAAGGGCTCACGGAGCACACCGTGCATTGTCAGGAACTTGAGGAAGCATTTCTTTACTGACAGGGTGGTCAAACACTGGAACAGCCTTCCTAGAGGGGTGGTCAATGCCACAAGCCTGTCAGTGTTTACGAGGTTGTTGTGGTTTGAGGTGTATGGACATCACCCTTAATTATGTGCTTTAACTTTTGGCCAGCCCTGATGTGGTCGGGCAGTTGGACATGCTAAGTCTCTTCCAACTGAAACAGTCCTGTTCTATTCTATTCTGCTCCACTCTGTTCTATTCTGTCCTGTTCTATTGTATTCTGTTCTATTAACGCTGTCACAGAGGTATTTGGAGAAGTCAAATGAGATGAAGAGAAGCCGCAGTAACCAGTGACATGGCTGTGGCAATTCGGAGAAATGCATTCTTCCCCCATGAAAACCTTGAAGCTAATGAATTGCTTGTTCATACACTGTCTAAAATTGCCTCTATGTAAGTGAACGTGCTTCTTTTAATTTCAATAATATGCAAATGCCAAGGGTGCCAGCCCAAAATGTGCAGAGACACCTGTATGTGGAGACATGCCTGGGGCCACGGGATGAGCTCCTGAAAGGACCCTCGCAGCCAAAACGATGCTTGCTATTCGATTCACATATCTTGATGAACGTGCAGATGAATTTAATTTATATTTAATGAGCTTCTGCAAACAGCAGACATCTGAGAGGTTTTTCTGTATAACATGAAGTGATTACCCTTATTATAACGGAACTGGTACCGGCAGTGATGGGTTCTCTCAGCCCCTCCATTTGAAATCCTTCACTTCAGGAGCTTTTAATGCTTTCTGTAAAACACTCCACAGGCTGGGTCTTGTTGAAGCTGGAAATGGCTCAGTGGCATCCACGCTCACGGTCATGTTCTCCTTAGGACTGAGATGTCTCTGGGAGCTGCTTTGTCCCCATTGGACCCAACCAAGCACCTCAATTACTTCCTTGTGGTGAGGTGCCCAAAACTAGACACAGCCCTGGACGAGGGGCCCTCACCGGTGCCCATTACAGGAGGAAGATCGCCTCCCAAATCCTACTCCCCATGCTGTTCCTGATCCAGGCCAGGATGCTGGTGGCCTTCTTGCCCACCTGGGCACACTGCTGGCTCCTGTTCCACCCACAGTCCACCAACACCCCCAGGTCCTTTTCTGCCAGGCAGCTCCAGCCACTCTGCCCCAGACCTGGAATGCTGCATAGTGTTGGTGTGACCCAAGGGCAGGACTCGGCACTTGACCTTTTTGAACCTCATCCCCTTGGCCTTGGCCCAGTCATCCATCCCATCCAGAGCCCTCTACAGAGCCTTTCTAACCTCATCTGGGTCAACTAGTTTTAGTTCTAGAAAGACTCTCAGTTGCAAGAGGATATTGGATGTTTGCAGACAGATACATGGGAGGTGAACATCTGTCTGTCTTTCCAGCTGTCTTTGTCTCCTGTATGAGGCAACTGAGCCCTGCCAGCCTCACCATCCTGCCTGCTCAGGAGACCCATAATTGCAGTAGTCATGGTTTTGCCCTAGAATTTCTCTGTGAGAAATTCAGTGCTGCAGGAAACAGCTTCTACTCTCCAAGGCATGATGAAGATGTCGAAAGCAGCTATGTGGGGCTGTCCATTTCTCTACCACCTCCACAGCTGGGCAGGACTTTTCCAGCAGATCGAACGTGATGGCTTCAGAAGGACAGAGGCTGGAAACTGATAGGCTGAAGGCAAACAATTTTTTGTGAGACTTGTGATATAGAAGAAGAGATGGAGCTTTTTGCACAACTTCAGATTCCCCTCTTCCAGATTTCTCTCTAGTTGTCTGCGTTTGGAATTTTAGCTCAGACCTAGAGGCACTCCACCATCAGCAAGCATTTAAGGGAGCACTGCTAGATGTCATTTTCCTTGTCCAAAGCATAAGTGGGAAACCCTGCTCCTTGAACAGTTTTGTAGCTTGGTCTCTGAGCAGTCACAGGACACTGAAAATTTTCTTGGGTATGCCATTGGCATCATGCTATGGGTTCCTGACCCCATTTAATTGAATTTCTGTCTGTAGTGACATGTACAGTCATCCTGTGATTATTTCAGCTCACGTGGTGAACTGTCTTTGACAGCTTATTCTAAAGCCAGCTCATTACGGGCAAGTGGAAATCTAGACAGAAATTTGGGTTAAAAGACATTTATTACAGCACAGCAGGCGTGCACTTGGCATCTTCAGCCTGATGCTTCCACACTTGTAAGAATCGTGCCTTTTGGCGAAGTAGTGATCGAGCAGGACCTTTATTCATTACAAATGGTAAAAAGGGCTTTCTTTCCACCATTTCTTGCTGGTCTTTGCCCAAATCTATGTATCCCTAGCAGTTCCTTAATTGTACCTCCTCCTTTCTTCCCCCTTCTCCCCGCTCAATAATTTCCCCTAGCCTTAGAGCTGGAACAGAGGCATGCCAGCTCCTGCACTGAGAACTTCCTTCCTGAGCAAAGACCAAAAATGGAAATTTCTGTTGCAAAAAAAAATTGCAAAAAAGTGGAAGTTGGGAGACTGATGTGTAGCACTCAGCAACCTCAACGCTAGTGGCAGCAATCATTCCATCTGCTGTGATTACTTTCTTTAGAACTTAACAAATGTGCTGACAATTTTGTTGGGGAAAAGAATAAATGGGAAAATATCTGGAAGATAGTGAATTTTTTAATTAAAATGTTTTTCATTTTTGAGAAACTCTTAAAGAAGCAATTAAAATAAGATTATATTAGACTATACTTATAGGGGAAAGCCTTGCCATGATTAACTAGCTTGTACCAAATAAATTAAAGCCTCTGGATTTGCATTAGCAAATAATTTCTATAGATTTTAATCAGGAAGGAGTGTGCATTGGGTGGGTGAGATGGTGTCAGCAAAACCAGTTTTCACGTTCATGGGCAGAGTGTGCCTACCTGGAGGAAAGCATTGTGCCTAACCAAAGACACTGTCTGCTGGGAGAGCCGAGCTTGGGGAACCCACTGGTGGCAAGAAGTTTTAGATGGAGCCCTGCCTGAATTTCATTCAGAGTGAGGACAGCCTCATTTCTTCACTATTTCTTCACTTGGCCAGACTCCATTTCAACAAAGGAAAGGGCCAGGGTATGAAATACTGTGCTGTGTGACGACCTAAGCCAAATCCCACTAAGTCTGGGAATGTTTCCACCAACTCCTCGGGAGGTGGATTACACTCACACGGTTCTTCCTGCCCGTTGCCAGTCCCTGCTCCCGAACCCTTCCCTTGGGGCACAGCTGAAGGACGGGGCTTTTGGTGAAACCCTTCACCAGTATTTCCCTGTTGAAGGGAGAGCATTGAAGTGAGACGAGAACTAAACAGGCTTTGGTAGAGCAGCAACAGTGGTCATGTTCTTGGACTCTTTATGGTGGCATAAAGCAGTTTGGTCTCAGTCCAAGTGTGGTATATTTTTGTCTTTTAAAGTTGTTGGGTTTTTTTCCTCCCTGCAGACAGTGAAGTATCACACTGACCTGTCCAGCATAACACCGGGGGCTGCTGGGCGGAGAGGACATCTTCTGGAGATGATGCCAGTGGGTTTCAATTTCTGAATGGCTCTGGTGGCTGAAATGCAACGTACAGACTGGGGGTTTCATTGAGGGCATCGAACGCAACGATCTCTACGAGAAGGCTGCTTTCAAAGGAGGGCTGTGTGGTGCAGGTTTCTCCTTCCAGCAGGGAATTTCTTCAATTATCCATTAATTTCTACGATAAATATACAGGAATTCCCGCAGTACATTTGATTCATTCCTGTAATGAGTTCAGGTTCATTCCTAAGCCATTCATTAAAACATGCTCCAGTTACATAAGAGGTCAGCTAGAGGGCACGGTGTCTTCTTCAAACTACTAGATCACAGATTTCTGCAAACATAAGTTTTCTTCATCGTTTGCTTTTCAGTGGTAATCCACGCATAGACAATTGCTCACACTGGAAGTTGTGATTGTTCCAGAAATAAGGAACAGCATCTGAGCCGCCAGGTTGTTGTCCAAATGGTCCTAATTAATAAATGACCAAAGAAGCAGAAATGCTGCTTTTTGCAAAAACAGTCAGGTCTAAGAAAGCGTCACAGCCCTTTCCCAAGCACAAGGCAGAGGTGGTACTTTACCCATGGGCACGGTAGGAGTTTTGCCCTGGTTATCTCAGAAGTCCTACCACCATGACTTAGGTCCACCTATGTAAACACGGCTCGCTTACATCAGCTTTATCTTTTTAAGCTTTAATTTAAGCACTACTACAAGCAGTTTTGGGGGAGAATCTTTAACCTCATCACCATCTTCTTCAGCGAAATGGCTGGAAGGACACGGTGGACCGCTAGCTGTCTACAGGGAAATGAAGAAGCTTGGATTTGCTAAGGGAGCAGCTGCTCTTCAGAACACGTGAGTGTATTTCAGCCTCACACAGCATCTCTCGTGGTACAGAGCCTTGGCAATAGAAGAGACGGGATTAAAGTCTGTGGTCAAACATCCTCTTTCCAGCAGCCACATGCTGGACACAAGCCCATCTGAGGAAACAGCCCCTGGCTCTCTGGTAGGTATAAGAAAATGGGTTTTGAGTTTTTAAGCAGGTGCCATAAAAGAGCATGTGGCACGGTCTGCCCTCTCTTGTTGAGATCTGCGTGTGGTGCCCACCACCCACACCAGCTGTGGATTTGACTTCCACTTCCAAAGGAGAAGTTCAATTCCTCTCTTTGGCACCCTGATGAGTCCTGTGCATCTGTGTCCCTCTCAACACGTTGATCCCAGCTCTGAACAGCCAAGGCAGCCATTCAGCCAGGAGTTCTTTTCTGTAGTAACAGGCTTTAAAATATGTAAATCTATTTTCAAAGCAAAATAAAAAACCCCAGTGTTCATGTGTCCCTCAGAAGGAAGAAAGAGTCCCTGTCCTAATATTCTATGTAAATCTAAGCTCTTGCTCTTGTACTTGGGCATGAGTAAATATCAATGACTGCTTCAAGATGAGGAAAAAAAGAAACTTCATCCCTCATCAAAAGAAAAAATCCTTTATTTCTATTGCATAAATAATGGTAAAATTAAAATCTTTTTATACAGCTTATATATTTACAGTAGTGTTTGGTTAGAGGAAACAGCCGATACATATGGCATTCGGTTTTCCTTTATACATGTCTTTATACACTTGGGTAACTTGCAATAACATAGGATTTAAGTTGCATGCCAAGTTAATTTATATTAATATTTACAATATTTTGTACAAAGTTTTTTTGTTTGTTTTTTTACCTTTATGCTTCTGACATTGTGAGTTGTTGTCTTTAATTAAAATGCCATGTCTTTCGTTAACAAGCAAAAAATGGTCAGCTTTTAACAGTGAATGGTAAATAACAACAGTGAGGGATGAAATGAGGTAAAAAAAAAGGATGTGCATGTATTAGACTTCCTAGAGATGAATCAGGAGGCATTGATTACTTAGATCCTAGTATGGATTAAATGGCAACAAGGCTGGATTCTGGGCTTATTCTAGTTTAAGCCAATTAACTCAAATGAGTTTTGATTTACCCTGGAATCCGAGAGGAACTATATCTCTCTTCCACTCCCCACCCCAAACGAAATCTGACAAAACGAGGGCTGCTTTCAGCATGAACCTGAAATAACTCTGGCTCCTCTGAAGAGACGGTAGGAAACGCAATAACATTTTTGGTTTGGTGTAATAGGAATACAGCGGCATTTATTTGAGGAGGGCTGTCAAACGGAAACCCCAGGGACCTGATGCTGCGAACACATCGGCCGTGTGGTTTGGGTTGGGTGGGATGGCTCATAAGAGAGACAGGACACGCCCGACAGATGGCAAAGACCAGAGGTGGACCTACTGCAGCACAGTCAACAGCTTCAAGTGGGATTGCCAACGTCTCCTCATTGGCTGATGACGACAGAAGACCAGCTGATAAAGGAAGGTCAGCTAAAGCTTTGTAAAAATAGCGGCGTATGAAGCTGCTTGAATGATGCTGGCAAAGACTGGCCATGAACAGCTGTAGCCAATAATGGGTTAGAAAACGGCAGTTTCATTGAGTAACGCTCTTCACAGCTACAAAGTATTTTGGTCTGTCTTGACAGAAAATAAAAACCCCTATGGTATATTGATCACCAAACTGTCAAGTACCGATCGTTAGATCCAGAGGATTTCCTTTTCCTCCTTCCTTCCTCTTTTCCTCGCTTTTGGGGCGGCAACTCTTTCCTAGGGAAGTTGCCAAATTGAGGCAGTTTTTAAGACTTTTGCCACTGGAGCGCTAGGAGAGGAGGACTCTTCCAATTAAAATATTGTCAGATTTTCTGTCCATCTCACTTCTGGTGAAGCTTCTACAGTTCCTAGGGCTGCCTAAAATGTTCTACTTGAACCGGAGAAAACCAAGATCCAGTCCTGATAACAACTGGCAAGATACAGAGATGAAAATGTTGTGAGAATTTTCTTTTTCTGTTTTAAATTCCTAGGAAAGTAAAAGGCTTTAAGTGATGCCAGGGAAATGTAATTGCACTGTCAGAATGCCGCACAGAAAAATAATAGATTGAAAACCAGCAAGTTCTGTACGTCTTCATCTGTAGCATGTAAGCATGATTCAGAGCCAAGAAAAAAAAAAAGATACTTCATCAGATTCTCATTTTAGAAGAGCTGTTTTTTCTTCTTTCAAATAGCCATCCATAAAGCAGAAACTAAATAATTTATTACACGGGTGGATAAAATAGGGAACTTCATTCTTAGTGATCTTAATGTATTCCTCCTACTGCTTCTCTCCTGGCAGATCCACGCCTGACTTGGGACCGTGCTCCTCTCGCTATTGTGCGGTGACAGCCCTGTCGGCTCTGCCTGCCCCACACACGTGCTCTGGGGGGGTGGGCGGGTAGAGGGGCTTTCGTGGAGAAGAGCCCTCTCTTTGTACCAGGCACCTGGCAAAGCAGCGTGTCACCTCAAGCAGAGGCAGAACTGGACCTCCGATAGCCATCACAGCCCTCTGGGCATCCCAGGAATTTATCTCGTCCTCTGCAGCGGGCAGAAAGATGCAGCGTGGGTCTTTTTGGTGGGATCTTTTTGGTGAAAGAATATTCCTGTGCTTTCCACAGGAAAAAGACTAGCAGGTACTTTGCTTATCCAAGACTCAAACAGATTCCAGCGATCCCTAGTAACATTTTGGGATGCTTTCTACCTCGTCTTGATCTGCTTGCTTCCTATTTCTTATGGGAGAAGGGCCAAAAAAAGCCCATTTACCCCAGCTCACAATGCTGCTGGGAGATTCCCACGTAAAGAAACCAAGTTGTAGCCCTAGCAGTGCACCACATCCAACATCTGAGCTCCCAACAACCACTGCATCGTCTGTAGGAAATCCCTCCAGGTGACCAGATGATACCCAACTACTCAGCCATAGCTCACCTGAGAGCAGGGAGCAGGGTCTCCTACGACCTCCCACCCTTCTGCTCATGGGTGACCATTGCCCTTGGGAGGTCTGTGAGCACCTTCACAAGGACAGGGTGTCTTCTAACAGTAACTGGCATAATTGTGGGTACCCATCAAACATGAAGAGAAATTACTTCTTTGTCAACTTCCTTTTTTTCCCATAGCAATTCCAACAGCATGAGAACAAAATTCTTCCTAAAAAAGCCAACTTTTCCCAGTTGCCCATCCTGTTTAATGCTTTAAATTACTGCTGATATTGCTTATGATTAGGAATTGCTTCTCAGTGGTGGACTTATTGAGAGGATCAGGCCCCAGTGTAGTCTTTGGGTGGCACAGCCTGTTGTGCCTGCTCCCCAGGGCGACCATCACCACCACAAGGCATGTGTCCTGCCTGATAATTCCTCAGCTGTGCTTTTCTTCATGGCTGACTTCATGGTATGGCTTTGGACCTGATAGGTAAGCAACAGTCCTCCAGCAGCTTTTGCTGGAATTCATTTCTCCGTGGCCTCCAAATCATTTCCACGTGCCACATGCTGATCACTCCAGGAGCAGAGAATCAGGATGTGCCTTCAAAAGTTAAAGCCAGAGTCAGTGTTATCAGCGATGCAGCCCAGTCCCTTGCAGGAGCAGTGACCCAAATCATCCTCATCAGAGCTCGAACCCTCCGTGAAGGAGCTGCTCAAAGCGTCCTCAACAAGCCCTGGACAGCCTGTGACGAGTGCTGCTTATGCTGCATTGATTTCACTTACCCACAAACCAAGCCCTCTCTCAAACTAAAATAATCACCTCCATCTCCAAGCCTTCCCTGCGTGTCAATCTGTTTAATTACAGACGTCATTTTTTGGCTTAAGCCAACAAGAGCCGTCTTTCGGGCGCTCGCCATTCGCTAATAATTTGCCAAACGATGAACCTCAGCGCCGTCCCAGGCTGTTGGAAGCTCTTTGTCCACTCGTGGTCGGGCTGGGAGCGCGTCTGCAGCCGCTGCGTGTCGCTCCGACACGGCACACGTGTCACGAACAGCCCCCGTTGCCATGGCAATAGCCTTTCCGCACAGAATTGCAGTGCTTAAAAGACACTTAAATTCTCATGTATCGGCAAGAGCATAAGTTTAGTGCTTTTTCTGACAGCTCTACCTAGCACTGAGCTGGGTATTTTTTAAAGTATGTTAATTAGCACTTAAAGGTTTCTTTTTTTTTTTTTTTCCCCTTGAAGTATGGGATGTGGGGTTTTTTATTTTTATTTCTTTGATTCTTCTACTTTCTTCCCCCTAAGTTTTGCCATCAGGTTCCAATCAAAATTTTACTGCTCTATTTTTACCTACTGTCTGTAAAAGCAACAAAAAAGCCCTCTTTTTTTTTTTTTTTTCCCTTTTTTTGTAGAAGCTAAAAAAAAAAAAAGGAAAAAAAAGAAAAGGAGAAGAAAAAAAAAAGAAGATAAATGGATGTTGCATAAATGGAGCCAGGGAGGTAGGTAAGAGACAGAAGTCCAGCCCTGCTGGCTAGGAAGGATGAGCAGGTGCTGGTAGAAAGGTTGTGGGAAGAGGAAAGGATGAAATGGCTTGACCTGATCCATTCTGCATTGCCACCAGAGGAGCCCAGCTGATTAAAGCAGGGATCTCATCAAGACGCCTTCAGATGGAGAAAGGCTGTTCCGGGAAGGAAAAGGAGACCTCTGGCAAGACATGACACTAATTTGTAATGGATAAATTGGGTTCCCTACAGAAAAAGCAAACCCCAAAACCCCTCAAATCCTCTACCCAGTAAAATCAGTGGGGAGTTTTCAATAAACTCTACTGACACCAGGCTATGGCTTTTACCGATATAGTAATTATAGTTTGGTTTTACAAATGGAGCTTCAAGGTGAAGAATTATACCGAAAAAATGACAGTATTTACAAACGGTTTTATGGCTCACACATGTAGAAATCATGGAGCCTTCCAGAAAGCAAAAAGGAATGCAAAATATCATCTTGTCTGTAAGGTAGCTGTTATAATTGGAGTCTGCCTGAAATTAGCTGTCAGATGAGTGAGAAGAAGGTGGAGAAATGCCTGGTCTATGCGTTTTAGCTTGTGTTTCTGGGCTCAGCGAGGAGCCGTGTTTCTGCTGTCGCTGAGTGGGGCTGGTGAGTCAGTGCCCACCTCTGCTCCATCTCCATCTGCCCCCGATGCCCATGGTCACTCCAGCACAGTCCCAGGGAGGGAGAAAAAACACCTCAGTCATTATAACGCGGTGGCAAGTAACATTTAGACTTATTTTTTTGTGCTGCTGCCACCTTTTCACGTGCCCCTGAGACCTAAAGATCTGGATGATAATTCCCTTAAAATGATCTCAAAGCTCGTTATATCTGCAATGTCCAGTGAGTGCTGGGAGCATCTCCCCAGCGACGCGGATCCCACGCCCAGAGCTCACCTGCGATTTTCCGCCGTTGGTTCTCAAGCCTGCTGCTGCTGCCCCATGGCAAACATAATTCTCTCCATCTTTTGGGAGTTGTAACAATTTTTTTTTTTTTTTTCGGAATATTTTGCGGTTGACCTCTGTTAGTCACAGCAGAACAGACACACAAAAGCGTGTGGTGTTTGTGAAAGGCAGCAAGCAGTAACTCGGCTGCTCCGTAAAGCCAGCTGCCCTTTTTCATCGATGGAGTGGGGGGCACCAGGAGAATGGCAACGGGGGTGGGCGACAGACACACACCTGGAGGCATAAACTGACGTGGTGACACGAGTCATAAAGGGGTGATGGGAGACAGAACAAGGAGACGCACATTTTTAAGATTCAGGCTACTAAAAAATACAGGTTAAATGTTATTGATCGAACTTGTAATCAAAGAAAGACCTGAAATGAGTCTTTGGGATGGATCCAGGCGTAAGCTGATGGCTGCTGCGTGGGACGAGGGAAGCTCGTGGTCTGCAGTCCCTTGGGGAGCCATCCCGCCCCCTCCGCTGACACGGGAAACAGTCACCTACATTTACAGGAGACAGATCTCGCTGTTCCTCGGTGTTGCTGGAGCTCATGAAGCCACCACAACTCCAACGCCTCCGTGGACCTCCCCAGGAACACTCCCTGTGCTGTCTGTAAGTGCGGGCAGCGAAACCTCTCCCACGGGGGGCAAGGACACCAGCTCTCTCCCGGGAGAACACACAGGTACACCATTCATCCCAAGGTAAATGCAAGGATTTATGTCAAGTTTAAAAGGAAAAAATGCTTTCAGATGTAATCCTGGCTCCAGGCTCGCCCAGCCCGTGCGCTTTCCACGGGACGTGTTGTGTCTCCAGTCTGCATCACTCCATCTTCTTGCTGCCCATTAAAATCCCTTCCAGGAAAAATAACTAACACTTGCAGGATCTGAAAGTCTGACACACTACGTAACATATGGCGATCTGCTCTAGTTTGATTCCTTCTTCTCTCGCTGCAGTCTGCTTTTTGGCTTCCCCTCTTTTGGAGCCTGTCCATGGGACGGTCGTGGTGATGGGACGGCTCCTGGGAGGGAAGGGAGCAGCTGGCTGGCCAACTGCTGCGTGCGCCAAAACATAACCTCTCCCACCAGGAGGTGTCTGACACAGGTATCTCCCTGCAGATTGCAACCAGGGCACATGAGAGGAAATATATAAAAATTGGGCAGGCAAGGAGAGGCTCTTTCTGAGCTTCTCCTTATGATTTTCATCTCAGACAAGGTTATTGAAGACCAATATAGAAGAAGCGCAAAACTGCTGGAAAGCGAACGCTGCTGAATATGCAGGTGGGACCAAACAGAGGGAGTTTTTACTGGCGCTGGTGGTGGCAGAGTCGGTTGGAAGACTGTGCACAAATCTCAGGAATGCCCACGTGTGGAAAATGGGTGGTCGCTTCTCAAGCCCCGATTCACATTCGGGAAAAAAACAAGCAAACAAGCAAACAACCAAAAACAAATGGCAAATGTTACCCCATGGTCTTGTGTCAAAGGCAGTGTTTACGAAGCAAAAATAGAAATTTTGTATGATGCTGGCAAATTCTCCTCTTTTTCTTTTTTTTTTTTTTTTTTTTTTTTTCCAAAAAAAATTAAAACNTTTTTTTTTTTTTTTTTTTTTTTTTTTTTTTCTCCAAAAATACTGTACAAGGATGCTCCAGCTCCCCTCTAATGCCATAAACTCAAAGGCATGGTCATAAGGGAAAAACAAAGCCAAACCGGGGTACGTGAAGGAAAACGAACAAGGACTTGCTTGTGACAATGCTACGAGCAACCTCCTGGGGATGGGGGCCCAGCGGGGAGCTTCATGGGATGGTCAGTCGGCCCCTGGGTTAACAGACGGCCCCGCTGCAGTGGGACACGAGGCTGAGCCGCCTTAAAACTGCAGAACAGGCTGCTGGACAAAAGTTTCTTCCAAGTTACCATTGCTTTTTTG
>VZRU01019870.1:10200-25372 GCA_013398155.1 Pedionomus torquatus | reverse complement strand
TCCCTAGTCTTGCTTTTATCCCTGACATATCTATAAAAGTTTTTTCTTGTTGTCCTTAATGTCCCTGTCCAGATTTAATTCAGTTTGGGCTTTAGCTTGCCTAAAATGGTTCCTGGCCACTTGGACAGTTTCTCCATATTCCACCAGGTCTACCCATCCTTGCTTCGGCCCTCTATAGGCCTCCTTTTCATTTTTGAGCTTATCCAGGAACTCCTTGTTTATCCATGCAGGATAAATAGGCTTTTTTGCATGACTGCCTCTTTGGTGGGATGAGCCTCTCCTGAGCTTGAAGGAGGTGATCCTTGAATACTAAACATCTTTTTTGGGCCCCTCTCCCCCTCAGTACTTTTCANCTCTCCCCTTCAGTACTTTTTCCCATGGTATCCTGCCAATCAGTTCCCTCAAGAGTCCAAAGACTGCTCTCCTGAAGTCCAGGGTCATGAGCTTGCTTCACACCCTTCTCTCTGCCCTAAGAATCTTGAATTCTACTATTTCATGATCACTGCAGCCAAGGCTATCCTTGAGATTGACATTCCCCACAAATCGCTCCTTGTTGGTAAGGACGAAGTCCAGCATGGCTCCTTTTTTTTTTGGCTCTTCTACCATTTGAAGAAAAATGTTGTCATTGACACATTCCATAAACTTCATCTTGCTCTTTGCTGTGTTGTCCCTCCAACAGACAGCCAGGTGGCTGAAGTCCTCCATGAGGACCAGGATCTGCAGACTCGATGCTGCTCCTATCTGTCTATAGAGGGCCTCATCCTTCCTGTCATCCTGGCCAGGTGGTCTGCAGCAGACTCCTACTACCCTTGTAGTCCAGACTCCATAACCTGCCCTTGTGCTTCCTTCAATCCTGACCCATAAGCTCTTTGCTGGGTCTTCATCCATCTCCAGGTGGAGCTCCAGGCACTCCAGCTGGTCATTGACAGACAGCAACACCCTTTCCTTGTCTCTCCAGCCAGTTCTTTCTGAAGAGTGTGAAGAAGGCACCCCTTTTAATCTGAAACACTCCTGACCCTCAAGTGCAGAGTGCTAATAGGCTTAAAAGGATAAACCAAACCAACATAACAAAAGCTACAAAATAGAGAGTCAAGACATGTCTAATTTATTGCTCCCCATTTAAGTTACTGTATTAATTAGTTATACCTTTTAATTTAACCTATTCTGCCTTGGGACAGAAAAGGATCACTGAACTGAAGACTGCAGTGACCTACCCTGGGGAAGGGGCATGTTTTGGAAAAATCTAATTTTAGAAGGCAATGTAATCTCGTTGATGAGGTTAATAACAAATGCTCAAATGCTTACTTTGCAGTTCAAAAATGCTTGAGGGAGATCATGACTTGCATGGAAATGCTTTTGCCATTTTGGTGGGAAATGAGTTGGTGCATTTCTTCTTTCCTCAGGAATCAAAAATAGAAGATTCATAACATTTTGATCTTTTTCTGTACGATGGTCTACCTGGGCTCAAACATAGACTCTACTAGGGATACTATCTTCTAGAAAGCATTCTGTTAAGTTACAGTAACTGCTTATCTTGAAAACTATCATCAGCTAAAACTATACTTAAGGCAGGTCACATCAAGTAGTCTCTGGCTGGAAAAAGTGTGAGGTCAGACAGGATTGGACCTGCTCTTTGATGAGGGGTAATGGAACGATGGGGCTAAATTTACATCATCTGAAGATATGCCCTCACAGCTCCTACTGACTTCATTAAGGAATATGAGGCATATCAATCTAGGGAGAAAATAAATTATGAAGTAACAGAATGAGAAAATAAAATAATCAAATGTGGGTTCCAAACCATGTCACTACAAATACAGGGCAATCTGAACATGTTCTGATTAGAAACTCCACAGGGTAGCTTTAAATCTAACCCTAATCAGAGAGTTGCCTGGGGTTGCACTCCATCTCTGACATGTTTTCTCTTTTTAGCTTTTTCATCAGTCTTATTAATACTCAGATTTAAGATATTTTTTTTCTGAGACAGATGCATTCTCCCGTTAATAATCCCACCTTTAAACACCTGAGCTTTATTATCAATGACATCTTGAGCTTAATGAAATTTTTATGCCTGAAAATTAAATACAGATTTCTTAACAGTTAGCAAATACTGCAATGCTGCTTCATGTGAAGATGCTAGGCAATCAGCAGTCTACAAAATCAAAATACTTTTTTTCCTTTATGTTTACTTTAATAAAATACAGTTCCACTTGGTTTGATGTTTTTCTCCTGCTCCCAATTTTGAACTGATTCTTATGGTAACGTAAAATGACTGTCAAAGAGAAATGCATACTGGAAGGAATGTCTTAGCTTAACACAGCTGAGAGAGCTGTGTTGTAAGTTACAGCATTATTCTTTACAGGTACACATGGAGAGTTGATTCACAGTTCCTAAGGCGACTGTATGAGCTGATCCATTTTTTGAAAACAGGTATAAAATTCTGTAGGTGTACAGAAAGTTTATCACCATCTTTCCAAGAATAAAAGGAAGTAGACACCCAAAAATATCTAATAAAGTTAATCAAATTATTTATTATTATGTTTGACCAAAACAATTTAGAGACAAAGTGACCAACCCCAGTTACTGCAGCAGTGCATAAAAGACAGTCTAGTGCATAAAAGAAAGCCTTAGGATTTTCAATTCTTTAGTGATTAAGGAGGCTAACTTCTCTTGGAAGTTTATGAGAGTCCATGAGTTGAAGGGATTTGAAACTGCCCAAGAAGTGTAGAAGAGTGTGGATGTTATTTCTATAGTAACACATATTAAGAGCTAAAGTTAATCATACAAAATGGGTGTATTGTCAATTTGATTGTAATAATCAGTGACATGGGTATGTACCTAAGCTTTTATGTATTGTCAAAAAACCACACATTTTTACTTAATTATGACTCTAACTCAGAGTATCTGTTATTACAGTGTTCTTGTGAAGAGCCTCTTGCAATAATCATCATCATCATAACCCATATTTCAGAGGCATATTAAAGGACATCAACAGTTGGCATGCTCACCTTGAACTTGCCATGGAAAGCAATAATTCAGTGCTCTCCACATTAAGAAAATGAATTCCTGAGGAAAAGAGCAGAATTACATAACTACATATTTTTATTTACATAAGAACACAGAAGACAGCTGGAAAACCGTGTAACTTAAGGCTAAATAAATCTTTCAGACAGGTCAAAAAATATTTGCTACTGAATTAATTTCTTATTTCTTCCCCTCCCAGTCCTATGATTTCGCTACTCCTTCAGTAAACAATAGTTTGCCTTAAAAAAAAATACATAAATAAAATAAGAAATTAATATACACTGGAGTCTTCAACATTAGACAGCATAGAATTATTTTCCAATTATGTTCAGGACTTGCTACACAACACAGTAAGGCAGATGCTAACTCTTGTTAAAGAGAAGTCTATTCAAAGGTATCAAAGAGGCAGAAGAAATAGGTTGGTTTCTAAAGATCTGATTGTAAAGATTTTGTGCACCTGCCAAAGCAAAAGTGTTTTCAGCAAGCACATACAAAGTAGCTCGTTTATCTTTATTATTCAGTTTTTACATATTTGATCTCCTCATTTTTTGAAGGTTTTGGAAGATGGGATGGAGGCTAGGGTCTTGGGATGGTTTCTGGGAGGCAGAAATTATCTCCAAAGCCTGCTACTAGTTCTTGAAATGTTAGATAGTGTGGTATCAAAAAGGTAGCAGTAGTTCAAGCAATTTAGACTGTCTCAACTTTCAAAGTCCAGTCAAATGGAACTTGAATAATTTTAAAAAGAATCAGAAGTTAAGATGCTCTTGTGTGGCACCAGAGCTGCTTTCAACAGAAACATCTGAGGCAAGAAATGTAGCTCGTTTAGGGATAACAACAGAATAACAGAAAAGAAGCTGTTTGAAAAGGCCTTGTACTAAAGCAGATGGTAAAAACTCTATTGATTTTTTAAATGAAAAAAACTAGAGCACAGTCGAGTCTTTCTGAAAATCTTACCTGAGGTGTCAATTAAAAATGTGCAGCTGTTTGGAATAAAATCTGATCGGTAAAATGTGCTTTCATTCCTTAAAATGGATATTCAAACATCTCTTCACAAGTCAGTAATCTTATTGACTGCATTTCCTTTCTACCTATTTTTTCAGTCCATAATGTTTACTTTATAAATAAACCAATAAAAACTTCAAAGAGGGCATAATTTTGATGAGCCAAATATTTCATGCTGTAAACACAAAGCTAAGCACCTAAAATCTCCATCTGGTTTCCAGAGACTTGTGTCCTCCTTGAGTCCTTGCAGTTCTCAGAACAACCAGTTCACTCCCTCAAAACACACTTTATTTCTGCTGATGATGACGCCTCTTTTCACATGCCAGTCCTTTGCCTACTATTATTTCAACATAAAGAGAAAACAAAATTCTATGTCGTTTTAAGAAAAATATAACCAAAATGTTAAATGATTCAAGAGAAATTAAGTTTCAAACTTGGAAGCTTCTTTTCTCATGATCTCATAAGAAGATTCATAATGAGGTTGTCTTTTTGTATGAATATTCACACAGGCACTAAAAATCATAAACCCATTAGCTACATTAGACAAGGATTTTTCTCTTTGATCTGTACTTTGAAACTCCAGTCCCTTGAGGTTACTTCCCTCTCTAAAACTAAAGAGAAGAAAAATGGGGAGTTGTTGTACTACTAATAGTTTGGGAGATTTATTTTTGGGGATTAATTTCTGACTTTTTATATGCCAGACTGGCTGCCACTTAGCAGCAGTGACTACCCTGTACAGCATTGACTCAAAGCTCCAGTATGTAGAATAAGTGGGCCATTCTCAACACTTCTCACCACAACTGAAAATGTGGGTTACTCAACAGCAGTCATATGAAAATAACAAATTATTTTTTCAAACACAAACCCTTTCTTTCTGTAACACATTCATATACTGTGAGTGATGTACACTGATCTAATAGAACCCTTATATGAAAAAACAGCATCACAATTTCAGGCCCGCATTTAAACCTCTTCTTGTTAGAACATTTTTTGACATTGCTGCCATCATGGGACATAGCAAAGGTGAAGTGGAGTTTCTCTGTAGGGAACTGAATACAGAAATTTGCCCTTTTTCACGTACATCCACAAACATTCAGAAGTCATCAGTGGTTCTGGAAGCTCTGCCTGTACTGGCTGGCACTGACTACTACAGAGATGATTGCACTTGCTTGATATGCAGCTTTTCAAACTCATATATTTCTTTCAGTTTCAGGAAGTATAGCAAGTCTATTAGCTAAAACAAGTGACTCCTACTTCTCTGATTTTGTCCATTGTAAAGAATGTAACTTTATGTCTAAGTGTGTGTTTGGGTTTTTTTCCCCCACCTCCAACCTTCAGCCAATTTCATGAGAAATCATGCAGAGAAAGTGACAGAGAGGGGTATGATCTGTCAGCAAATGGAATGAGAGACTGAAAAAATCCACATCTGTTTCTGCTGTTTCCAGAGAGTCTTTTCCTGTAAGATGAGTGACAATTACAAGAAATAAACTTGCTGTCTTACACGATGTTCTTGCTCTGAGCTCATATAATGTTCATTTGCCAGCACATAACTGACTCATCTGCAAAAGGTTTTGAGATGCAGTGGTGAATAAAATACTGTAGAAATGGAAAATGTTAATCTTAATGCTATTCAAAGATCTGCTATGAGTAGTTCTAGCTGCTGAGGCAGAGGCAAAATGGGAAAATAATTGGCAGAAAAACAGCCAGTTTCTAACCTGTGTAAAGAATTTACTGTAGAACAGGTTAAATGTGGTAATTTTTTTTCACTATGTTAAATTTTCCCTGTGGGCCAGCTCTGGCTTTCAGAGTGTTTTTGACTTCATTTGCTGGAGAATTAAGAGATTTAGAAACATACTTGAGCAATTTGTTTAATTGACAATTCAGCCAAACTACTGTCAGACAGTTGTAGAATGAATTCATAGTTTAATCTTTAGCTTAAGTACTTGTGCTCTAAAGAATTTTAAATAGCTATCTTTTGGGAAGGCTTGAAAAAAGAAATGGTGATGTGTCACAAAGCATGTGTCTGAAACAGAAGGATAAGGAGACTAGTGTATGTATAAGTAAACTGAACACTGCCTTATTCATTGTCCTGATTCTGAAAGAAGCATTAAGGTGTGTCTTAAGTTGCTTTTGAGAACAGCTCTGAAGTGAGCTGTGTATGTACACGAGAGAGGGAACAAGCTAATTCACACTGACATTCCGCACAGGGGTTTCAAGACACTTAGTATCTTCTTTACTTTGAAGTTCCGTCTTTCGAAAAAATGTTTTGCTCTGGAACCCAAAGCATTAAGTAAGGCTTTTTAAAAATCGGCTTATCTTCAGAGTTATTCTGTCAAAAGGAAAAATGAATTTAAAAAATCTTATAGTTGACATCTTCTTGCATTCCACAGCAAGAACGGACAAGAAGAAAGATAAAAAACAGATATAGCCAAACTTTGAAACAAGCAAAGATATCGGATTTAGAAAAGGAAACTAAATCCATTCAAAACAATCATTTGGAAGCACGAACATGCAAAATAATTTTGTGAACCAAAATTTTAGTTTATATTTTATCACTGAAAACTTAAACTGAAATAATTTTCTATATAAAAATGTGTTTTCATTAAATCTCTTTGCAGAGGGAAACATTTCCAAGCAGTTCTCCTCTTTAAAAATGCTTTTAATGAACCTTACTACCATTTTGCTGATCCTGTGAAGCAGAGGCCAGAATGTGTACATATTCTACTACTTGCAATAATCAGTCTTTTTGCCTAGCATCATGCAAGCTAAGCAAACTAAATGTTTCACTGAAATTGTTCTTCCTTTGACCAGGCATTTTAAACATGCTGTAGCAATTGCCATCATTTTTCCTGTCACCTTTCCATTACTTTAGAATTGGAATTCTTTCTCTTGCAACCTGCTCCTTCCTCCCTCCCCTGAGTTGGCAGACAGGCAATGAGAAACCTGCAGCAATGGAGCCTCTTCCCCTACCAGGCAGACTGGGGCAACTTGTCTCCAGGCAACATGTCCAAGGCTAGGGTGAGTTACATGATGCTAGCACTCGTTTACCAAACCACACCCCTTTTTGAAGAATACTGCTGCTGAACCCAACTGAAATACCATTCACATAAATTTTGTGACTTCCCCAGTACAGAAGTGTTTTGATCAGACAAGAAGGAGAGATCTTGTTCTGCAAAATATGTTCATCCTAAAGGAACCATTTTCCCTTCTTCTTGCTGCATGATTTACTTTCATGGCTTTCTCATTCTGCACAGTTTTGTGTACTCCTCATACTTTTTGCTTTCCATATAAGGAGCTGCTGGTCAGCTCTCCTGTAACCTGCCTTCAGCCACTTGAGCTTGGTACGGGGATTGTTTTCCCCATGTTTTAGCCCAGAGATGTTGTGCTGGCTTCTTCTAGATCAAGTAAGAAATTGAGACCCTTCCTTGGGCCAATTATGGGTTTTTTTTGATGGAGCACACTACAGGGTTTTTGTGTCAGCCATAGACTAAACCACCCTGAGTCCCTCTGTCAGGCCACAAGGTACTGTAAGATAGTAGGACACCCATTAGCTCTTCCACAGGCTAATAAGAGCTTACAGAAAGGTGTATCAAATAAACAGGCTTTTTATATTCTTAGTACAAATGAGAAGAAAGCAGATACAGTCTTAAAACTAATATGAAGCCCAGTCAATGCAAGACAGGATGGGAGATGGAAGTAAAGCAGAACTTTGTTGTGCCGTTGTTGTAAACATCCTTCTGAGAACAGCTAGGAGGATCTACCTCTACCAGTTCTGGTGGTGACCGCCCTGGAACTGTGTGAGAAAGAAAAGCATGCACAAATTAAGTGCATGCAAGATGCAGGAGATTTTTATTCTGTATGGTAAAGAGACACCCACCTTAACTTCATCCTACCTGTTCTTACACTATTAGATGAAAAGCTCATTTTAAAAGCCTAGTTATCCTGTTTTATAAATATAGTCCAAAGAGAGAGACTTAACATTTCCACAAGGCAATTCGGACTTCAGAGGAGGTGCATAATCCTATGGAGAGGTCTCTCTTTAATTTGTCCATCGTGTAATCCTAGGGTAGCTGTATTCCTGATGCAGATGCTTCAAAAAAAGGGTCTACCCTTTGGTTAGGCAGAGGCTGACCTATTAAGAGGTCTGCAGCACGCCGAACCAACCTCAGCGTAGTGACACTAAGCTGATATTTAATTGTCCCCATCTCGTGCATCCCAAGTAACACATAAAGCCAGCTGGGGTAAGATGCATACTCTTTGTTCTCACCTCATATCTTGACCTTTGACATTCACCTCCCAAGGCTACATGGCATCCCGAGAAGGGCAGAAAATACCTGGTCCTTGTGCTGTGCAGCAAGTGGTATCTGCCATGTAATCCCAGAACAACTGTGATAAACAGCTTTGCTCTTTGCCAACACAGCTTAGGCTGCTGGGCAGAGCACAATTAGTGTTTTTACCAGTCCACACTCTCTGGAGATTGTTGAAGCAGAGAATGAAAGGAAGATTTGTGTCCCCAGCTATTTGGTTCTGCCATGACATTAGCTGCATGCAGCAATGATTTAAACCCTCTAATGCAACTAAAGTACAGCTACTTTCTCAGGTGCCAATTCAGCCTGCTGACATCAAAGAACAGCTTTTGAACAGTAGCAGGTATTCAGGCAATGTAAGGCCTTGACTATTCTTTCAATACTCAGAGTTGTCACAATACCTTATTTAACATTAATTACAGGAAAATTCTCATATGCTTCTCACCTGAATTATTAAATATTGTACAAGCTGATTCAGTTTTGGCTGGGCTGTGAGACCACAAAGGCAAAATTATTTTTATACTGGTGGCCTCAGTTGTATGCTGGAAGCTAATCTTCCTCTTAGAACAATAGCTATGTGTAAAACCAAAACCACAGACTCACTCCATTTCACTGAGGTCCAAGAGCCAATGCAGTAGATAAAGCAGATACTTAAACCCTGGAGGTGTCATCGTTTCTGATAAAGCATAAAAGTATAATTCATAAACAAATAGACTATATCAGTCTAATAGTTCTGAGGAACCGCTCCTTTCCACACATCCAAAGCTATGAAATTTTCTACTTATTTAAAAAAAAAAAAAAAAAAAACAAACACAAAAAAAAAAAACACCAAAAAAACCCACAAAAAAAACAAAACCAAAAACCAAAAAGAGACGAACAAAAAAGACAAATGGGTTATATGTTGCAGCTTTGTTCCCAAAGCCAAGCATCCTGTTCTACAAAGATTTCCAAGCTAAGCATTGCACAAATCTTTGCTAGTATATAGTAAAACAAAGTTCATGACAGGTTATATCTACTTCTTCATTTAGCAAAACCTCTTGATAAACATCATCTGAGAAGGGTTCAGGAAGGGGAATAACTTCATTGTCAACCAGGGGAAACAATTAAATGTTCTCTTTTAACCAATTACTACTAAGAAAACAAGGAAGAGGAAGAAGTGTTTGCATTTGGACAGGATTATATTATTTGTACTATGTGAGTTATTCCCATTAAATCACTGCAAAGTGCTTGGGAATGAGGAATGTACTCTGAACTCGCCCACTAGTGAAAGAACTGCAAGGCTTCTTTAAGTACTTGAATGAAATCAATACTCACATACCAGGCTGAGAATTTTTCCTACAATAAACAGAAAGCAAGCTTGTAATTGTCCTCTTAGTTTTGCAAATTGTGCCCACAGAATATCCCTAAATACGTATGAAGAATGAAACAGAATTAACAAAAGGAGGAAATGGAAGAACTCTGTACTTGTTACACTTGTACACCATGCAGATGCTATGCTAAGAATAGTAGGTTGGTTAAAATACATTTTTTACTATTTTTTTACTAATTTATTCTCTTATGCAATGTTCTTAATTTTTCTCCCTGTCATCTGCAGTTAACTATCTTTCCTCTGTAGCCTTTTTTATCAGCAAACTTTAGCAGAATAGGTCTGCTCAAATGCTGTTTCTCTAGTATTTAAAGACTGGCCTACACTGGAAGCAAACAACCTATTTGTTTGTACCCGCAGTCTTGTTCTGCTGATGTATCTATCCATCCATCCTGGAGCCTTCATAGTTTTGAAAATGTTGATAGACCTCTTAGTTCAACTGGTAATTTATCAAGTAAATTTTGGTTGTCCTTCTACAACTGAAACAGTACATAGAGGTAAACATTTCTAAATAAATCTCTTGTCTAGTTACAGTGACTTTAATCTGTGACTAAATGCATCTGGCTTGTCTGGAAGGAATAGACTGAAGATATGTATGTAATCACAGTCTAATAATTTACAGATAGTATTACTGCGTATTATAGCAAATGCATTGGAAGTAAAAACAAAACAAAGATGTTGGACTACACAAATAAATAACAATGATGCGTATAATACACTCCATCCTGACTATTTGTCAGCACGGCCTTTAAACATACAGCGTAACTTCTTACTGCTTCTTATCCACTACATAGGTGTATATTGTTATCAGCTCTCTAACATTGAAAAGATTCTGTCATAAAATACAGCAGATAGCACAGCATCTTCTATCAAGATGACAGCAGACTGGATTCAAGACCATGACCAGATATGCTGGCACTGGAGCCATCTTTGATGGCATTGAATCCATAACAGAAGAAAAGTGCATCTACCAGAGACAGCTCAGCTTTCTAAGGCATCTGGCCAACAGGTTGGTCACAAAGTGAGTCATTTTGCATTCCTCAGGAATCCCAGCAGAAGATATTAATGCTGTGAGGGCTACATATGTAGCTAGATAGGGTCACAACTTGTGGACAGAGAGGTCCAACATCACATTGCTGTGAAACATGGCTTGATGTCAAATGCCTACAAAATGGCAACTTCTGATGACAACACTGTGCTGCAGACCTAAAAAGGTACACTATGAGAAACTGATTATCTGAGATAAAAAAATGATCAGTTCACTTTCTCAGCCATTTGCAGGAGGGAGTACTACCTGTTTAAGGCAAACACAATGAGGTATTCCAGCACTGACATTTTCTGCAGCAGAAACATCCTTTCTGACTTAAAGGTTCACCTTCAACTATGTTTCTGAACTGAGGCCTTCAAATTATTCCAGTTAGCACCTCTTTTAACACACTATAAAAGCTGCATACTCCTTTTTTTTTTTTTTTTAATAAAGCTTTCTGCTTTCTTTCTTTTCTTTTCATACACTTTTTTAAATAAAGTTTTCTGTGTCTGATGACAACATTCTCCTGCAAGATCATTCCCAGCTGCCATTCTCAGCAATCTCTGGGGAATGAGGTGGGTTTGACATCAGCATCCATGCAGACTGCTGAATATCCAGCAGCTGCAGCCTTGGTGTCCTGCCCTGCAGCTGCTTTCCTGTCTCCAAGTACTGTGTACCTTCTTCTCATCCAGAGAAGGAGGAGGATGAGGAGAACAGACATCAGAGATGTCCGATATCTCATGTTTTATGAATAAAAACTTTGAATAATTCATTTTTGGGGGCAATACTTAGACTGAACGGATTCTCTCACAGCCTGTAGAGTCATTTAGCATGCTATCAGTACACATCTATATTCCCTCAATAGATTATTACTCCCTCCAGTCAAATTCACTTTTTCTCTTGTTTGACAGGTGAAATGGTATTTCACATCAGGTGTTTTTACTGTTGGTTCTATAGACAAGCTGTGAAGTTAAATGAAACACAACCCAAGTAAAAATGAAAAATACATTCACTTGCTCTGGTTGTGTTAGCTATATTGTCAAGTTATGCTTTGAGAGTCACCGTTTAGCCTTTTCCAGTATCACAAACATACCAAGGACAGACTTTTGCTTTGCAAATTTTGTATAGATGAGGTATTATATTCTAGTTGTGCAATATTTCCTCTCACTAGAACTGGGATGAGCCATTTTGCTTTCCACCAAGTTGCAATCACTTCCAGATTCACTGCAGACAGATACAATATCTGCCATTTGTTTATACCATGTTTTGCCTTTATGTTCTTCCCACACTATCATTTGCTTCCCTTCTCAGAAGGCAGTCACTTGTATTCAACCCTTTTATTTTAAAATGGGTCCATTGATTTGTCCAATTAACATAGGTCTTCATTAATTAATGCATTATTCACTATATTACCGCTCCCTTTGAAGTAATTTCTTATATGAAAAATAAATCATATCAAAATGCCTTTATTTGTGGAATGAAAAGGGAAGAAAAATTGCAGTGTGTGACCTTGGGAGGCTACAGTCTAAATATAAGCCTGAGGACACCCGAGGGACACAAACAGCTTGAGGTGGTGAGAAAAAACCACAGATAAAGGAGTGTCAGTTGTCTTAGGTGCCGTATTTACTGCTTTTTTTTTTTTTTTTTTTTTTTTTTTTTTTTTTTTTTTGAGGACTGATTGTGCAAAGATCAAGGTATTTGTGAAGATTCTGAATCCTTTTGGATAATAACTCAAACTCCTCTCTATGTACATGCTGGAGGGACTGTCCTGGGCAACAGAATATATTAAGTATAAGGACTTTTCAGCCCACAGACTGTCCTTCCAGCACAAAGAAATCAGTAATCTCCTAGGTTACAGGCTCCAGGTAATGCATTCTGTTGTTGGTAAAGCAAATCAGATTTATATCCTATCTCAGCAGGAGGGACTGAGAGGATCAGGAGTCACAGAAAAACATTCTGCCATTACACTAGGCAGTCTCTAAGGAATTGCTGGCTTAAAAGATCTAGCCCTTCAGTCAGCTAAATCTTAAGCAACCAGATGGGACCTGAATTCTCCTCCTTGTAGATCCAGTAGTATAACATCCCACCAACACTTCTTTTCAGCTCTAGTAGGAATTTTGTGAAGATGAATAAGCATTTCTAAAACAACAAATAGCACTGAACATTGTTCTCTGTTTCAAGGGCACATTAATAGTTACGCAGCTAACCAGACTTCCAGTATTCCCTAGTCCCACCAAATATGAATGCCATGCTTGTGGAAAGCACTTCAAGTCAACACCAAATACATATCCATTTTTTGAAGATGGATGAAAAATCTATGTGTCAATAGGCTGGCTTAAATAAGCTACTTCAAAAAAATTGAGGTACCTCACTTTTCAAGGTCATTGAAGAATGAATGAAGAAAAGAATTCTGACATTTCCTAAGAGAAACTGAAGGGAAAAAAAAAAAATAGTTCATAGACTATTTAATAGAGGCAAAAGTCAACCTAAGGAAGTACTATTCTGAGACCATGTTCTATATGGCAGTCACAAACAAATATTTGCATTAAACAAAACTGACGTAATCTGAATAGCGATAAAATAAGAGCAATGTACATGTGCAATTTTAATTTTAGAAGCATGATGCAGAAGAGGGTTTTGCATATAAAAGATATTCCCTCTTTATTGTTACAAAACTGAATTTCTGATGATTGCAGTTGAAAAACAATTGGATTATACAATGCTTTAGAGGATAAATTGGAAAACAGAATAACAGTTTTCTTGCAGAGTTCTTTTCAGGGAGGTTTTACTTATCAAGAGAAGAACAATATATATTAAGAACTGTTCTTCCGTGTTCATCCACTCTCCCAACAAACTTAGGTCAGAGATTTGCTGGAAGACTTTAAAAAGAGTAAAATTTTTAATCAGATGAAGGTATTTTATGTTCTAGCTATGACAAATCTTCAGTTCTTCAGCTTTCAAAATAATGCAAATGGAAAAGAAAAACAGCAAACAATAACTCTGTTCATATCAAAAGTACGTTAAAATTTGAAGATGACATTCTGAAAATTAGATACTGTTCGCTAGTTTATTTCATCATCTGGGGCATTAGGAAGCATTGACTGCGATTTTTGAGTTTCTAGGTCCCTGCCAGCTTAAAATATCAGGCAATCTGCAGAAATGCAATTGATTAAAATTCATTTTGATAACTCTATGCTAATTTTAAAGGGGTGAGATCATGCCAAGAGCTGAACAAACTGCAGCTCTTCTCTATGAGTGCTCCACAGCATGCAGCCAAAACTAATCTTTGATTAAGCTGAAAGCTTCTTCTTATATAAAGCTTGCTGAGCAGAAGACAGCCACATGAAGAGGGAAGTTCAATAGACACTGCTCTCATCTGGGGCACAAATATGCAAGCAATCCCATAAATTTTGTGGAATTTCCCTTTTCCTTTATGCATAATAGAATAAACATCAAGCCCTGTATTGCATTATGATTCACAATTTAACTTTCTCAAGTTATAGTTTGCAATAACCAGTGTTACAGGTATCATTATTGGATTGTAAGTGATTTCACTATGCCAATAATGTATTTAACATCGTAGCAATGTTTCTTTGTAATCCAATTTCTTATTATTGATTTCAGGTTTTACCATTATAATGCAAGCATTTTAGTTATTAAAAAAATATGCAGTGACTCAAGACAGCCAGTTAGTGTTTGTCATATTTATCCCTTCTGTTCTATTTTCCTGTTAGACTAAAATTTCATTTAATTTGTTAATTATTACTAGTTAAAGTTGTTGCTACTTGGTGCAGGTCACCTAACAGTGTTTCCTGGGTGCTGCTGGGAGTTTACCCTCATAGTTTTCCATGAGACAGAGTGAACGGAACAATTGAGGACCCTAACCTTTCTGGTCAGCATTTAGAACCCTTATGGCATCTGAGCTCAAAAACCTGACAAGAAATTCAAGCAACTTCATGTGAGACTCGGAGAAATAGAGAACATCCTGCTTTCCCTGTAGTCCTCATCCAGCAGTTAATTATTCTCCACTTTTTGCTGTCTTCTGAGTCCTGGTTTGAACTAGACTAGTTTGAGCTTGCTGCCATTGGATGTCAAAGTCCTTTCTTGTATCATAAAGCTTTTTCAATTTCAACTTTAAATCTTCTAGCAGGTTTGTTCAACCAAGCACTCAAGACGGCTTGACTGTTTTTCATTAGGTGACTGCTGTTTGCACTGCATTGTAAACAAACCTTGGAGGTTCCCTTCTGCCTCACAGCACAGCCATGTGCTACTACTGGATGGCCTGGCTTAAAAATTATTTTGCACCTGTTGATTGGTACCATACATGATGATTCAGTGACACCAAACAAACACCCAACAGCTGTCAATGCAGTGGGAGTCCTGAAGCCATTTTTGTTTGTGCATTTTCACAATACTACGCTCAGCTCCTGGGGCCTCTCTCCCTGT
>VZRU01019870.1:0-10165 GCA_013398155.1 Pedionomus torquatus | reverse complement strand
ACAGGGAGAGAGGCCCCAGGAGCTGAGCGTAGTATTGTGAAAATGCACAAACAAAAATGGCTTCAGGACTCCCACTGCATTGACAGCTGTTGGGTGTTTGTTTGGTGTCACTGAATCATCATGTATGGTACCAATCAACAGGTGCAAAATAATTTTTAAGCCAGGCCATCCAGTAGTAGCACATGGCTGTGCTGTGAGGCAGAAGGGAACCTCCAAGGTTTGTTTCCAATGCAGTGCAAACAGCAGTCACCTAATGAAAAACAGTCAAGCCGTCTTGAGTGCTTGGTTGAACAAACCTGCTAGAAGATTTAAAGTTGAAATTGAAAAAGCTTTATGATACAAGAAAGGACTTTGACATCCAATGGCAGCAAGCTCAAACTAGTCTAGTTCAAACCAGGACTCAGAAGACAGCAAAAAGTGGAGAATAATTAACTGCTGGATGAGGACTACAGGGAAAGCAGGATGTTCTCTATTTCTCTGAGTCTCACATGTGGAAGAGGAGCAGATGTCTTTGCAAAAGAGCTTCTGGAGTTTAACTACAGCCTGTTTGGGAAACTGCAGGAATCCCAGGCAACAAGACACAGACTGTGTTATTTAGGAGTTCAACTAAATCTTCATCACGTTGCCCTTCTTCCTTAAAGAGCAATGTGACAACACTTAGTGCCTGCCTGTGCCAGATGAGTTAAAACAGGGATTGCTGTTGCTCAGCAGTTGTTCCCACCTCCACAAAGGAGCCAAAGACTCCAGGGAAAACAAAGGGTCCAATAAAAAGCAGTACTCACCATGCAGATCTTTAGCCCTGTATTATAAAGGCATATAATTTATGGCTCATAAATGACCATAAGGGAAGTCCCAGACACTCCAACTCACAGACTGCAGTACTGTCCAATCATCTGTTCCCATCTACATACTTATTCTGGCTCCAAAGCTGCTTAAATGCACAGAATTGTTAAAAAACAAGGGCTGGGCAGGACTCAAAAGCTGCTTCCATTCTGCTCTGGAAAAATACATTTCATCAAATGCAGCATCTACTACTACAGAGCTTTCTGGCTGTTCACTGGTAGCATCTGGCACTCTGTCACAGGTCTTCCTATAGACCCCAGCAATGGCAGTTCTATCTAAATAAAACAGCATCTCTGACACCTTCTCTGCTACCCCTCAGGATACATTCAGCTGCCTCTCACTGAAGTTTTCTTCTACAGCGTTACAGACAGGCTTATCTGTATCTTGTCTTCCTTTTCCCATTCTTCTCTTATTTATTTATTTATTTATTTATTTTCCCAACAGCCAGCACACTCTTTCAGTTCCTGCTGAAACTCTCTTCTCCCCACTGGAGGTTGCATTTTTCTGTTTCTTTTTCCAGTACCTGCCAGTCTCTGGGAACTCTGAAAACATATGGGTTGCAGCCTACTGGGTTATTCAGCTGGCAGGAAATTGAAATTTTAGATGCCCATTTTTCTTCCCAGCTATCTAAAAGAGCCCAGTAATTCTGTGATAATCTTCCCAATGCTAAAGTCAAGGCTCAGTTGCCAGTTCTATTAATGTAGTTACTTTGGGAATGTAAAAAGAATCACAAAATACATTAAAAACCCTGTCAGCTACTGTTCAGCTTAGTTCAGAAATTGCTCCATATTACCAACAGAAAA
The DNA here is from genome assembly GCA_013398155.1 of Pedionomus torquatus. Lineage (NCBI taxonomy): Eukaryota > Metazoa > Chordata > Aves > Charadriiformes > Pedionomidae > Pedionomus > Pedionomus torquatus. Next base: position 8,519 of record VZRU01019870.1, on the reverse strand, counting down.
TGAGCCTGTTACAGATTGACAATGTTGGCCAACTTTTGGGTCATAATCATCCTCAGGGAGGACGAAAGCACTTTGTTTTTATCTTAAATATGCCCATGTATTTGTGTAAGACAATGGCTCTCCATGACTAAGTTTCTTTTCTCACTTTTTGTCTCACTTATGGTAATAAGAAGTAACTTGCTCCAAAAGCAAAGATTTCTCTTCCAGCATCTTCCTTCAGTAGAGCTATGGTTTTGGCTGGGGCTTCCTTTTTGTCTCACTAAGTATAAACAATCACCCTTGGAAGAAAGTTTTCCCTTCATCCTTGCATGTACCTAAGATAACTGCTTGGGGCACCCTTCTTTATCCTCCACTGAAACTAGCATGCAACAAGCTGTATAAGCAGAATAGTGTGTCTGCACAAAGGCAACAGCATTTATTGACTTTCTAAAACCTCTGAACTAAACGGCTTCACTAAATTCACCCACAGGTGATGCTGCATATAACATTGTTATATGCAAACTTCACAAAGCATATAACAATGTTCTAAAGTGCTCTTATACCACCTTGCTCTTTCTCTTTCTTCCCCCTGAGCCCACCAGTATCGATGTTCTCAGTAAGCCCAAATTCTGGATTCTACAACCCACTATTATGGCAGCAATCAGGGCACCACAGAGAGAAACAAGGCCAGTGTTAGAGGAAGGACAAAGCTGCCCCAGAATCTTAAAGGATGAGATGCTCATACACACTTTTGTCTGTTGTTCCCACAGCCTGCAAAACTGTATGGCTGGCTCCCTTGTTAAAGAAGAGGCTGTGGGAAGAATCACAAGCCGTGGAGCTGGTTGACCACTGGGAATAAAATTGCCCATGCCCTCCTTCCCAGAGTGCCCCATCCTTTGAAATGTTGGAAAATCTTGCTCACGGGATTTATCAGCTTTCACAGCAGAGCGAGTCTCAGTTCCCTGTGGCTTTCCTCAAGCAGCCTACCAATGCCCTTAGACACCACCTAGCCTTCAGGAAAAGAACACACGGCATTGTCTACACACACCCTCTAGCCTCAAAACATCAGGAGGAACAGACCTTTTTTCCTTATCTCACATACTGCATGAGTTTCTTCTCTATGCCTCACTCCTTTAAGACTGGAGGCGGTGCGAAGGAAAAAAGACTATAAGCGTTGCCAAGCCCAACCTGTTATTTAAAAGTTATTAAGCTCTCACTTGGATCCCCTTAATAATTTCTTATGTTTTATGTATCGACAGAAGACCTGAAATCTCCAGAGGCCCTGCTACACTCTGAGCCAACTTCCATGTATCATGGTACAGTGACTGTTGAATGTGGCACTTACTGGAAAGTTTTAAGTCTCTTCTTTGTTCTCTGTCTCTAACTCCATCCAGGCAAAAGTTAGAAAACTACTTGCAATGGGCCATGACTAGAAACACAGTTGGTCAAATGCATTCTCAGACTGGCCATTACAAATAAGCACTATTCCCTCGAGGTTACTAGTCAATAGCTCTTAGCTGGTTTCAAACAGATGACTCAGAGGCAGAATGCAAGCCTGTCTTTCCTGCTGTTATAAATTATTGTCCCTCCTCATTGTTTTCAAGAGCTTTACAGTCAAGAAGTACAGCAGATGTTAATATACTCCACAACCTTTCTAATTGCTTCCTAATGTCTTTTTCTTGTGGTTTGTATTTACAGTCCAAATATCCACAATTATTGTGATCAGATTATGTCTACAAACCACCAATTACTGGCTGGCTAGAGCTGCATCAACACAATGCTGTTTCTGTGTGCAACGGTTACGGTGTTGCGTACTTAGACTGCAAACAGGAAACTTGAGACTTTCCTCATTCATCATCTCGTCATTGTTTCCCAGGCTTTTGTAACTGAAGAAATACCACTCCTTGTGCCTGGTGGCAGAGGAGGGGTAATAAACCCTATTGTACAACATTGCTACAATGGCTTTAATTTACAGCTTACTGAAAATGAGACAATAACCTGAATATTGAATTCTTAATTTTATCCTCCTTTCCATTTTTTTTACATGCATGTTTGCTTACATGCATATACAGAAACACATATGCCTCAGTTTTTGTTTCATGCAGTTTCACAAGCAGTTTCATGGAGTTTCTTTCCCAATGCCTTATAGATAATCCAGTAGTAGATGGAGCCTGGCTTTACACCTTTTAATGCTTTAGAAGTACACACAAAGTGGGGAAAACCAGACTAACACTGTCAAATATCTCTGTGATAGGTGGCAAAGCACAGGGGATAATATGAGCAGGAACCAGAGAGAGAAAAGGTAGCATGGAGCATTTAGACCTGGGTGCAGCATTAGACTACATAAGAAATACAGTCAAGTCTTTCAAAATGTCTGAATTACCATATTTTGACAGGAGGACAATGTCAAACGAGAAGATGCATTTCAGCTCAGAAAGTGTGGTTTTATCTCTGCCTTCCATGACTGTATTCTCCACTTGCTTCAACTAACTCTTATGGGGAACTGTTTTTGGTTAATATTCTTTTCAGGTTTTAAAACATATTATTACTCATGTTATTTTCTTAAACAGTGTCTTATTGGAGCAGAGGGCTCTTTTCAGTATTTGCTGGTCCTATGATAGGCACAATCCCACCTGTTTCTTACACAAGGTGATATGAACAGAAAACTTCAGATAGATCTAGAGACAGTGGAGAATTCAGACATACAGTGCCTAGTACATGTTCTCTTCTGGTGTAGTGATGGGAGAAGACCCCAGCAGCCAGATGGGAAGGGTAGGATCATTGTTGAAGTGTGGGAAGAAGGAGACTAAGAAAGGTCCCATCTCCATCTATTTGTTGCATGAACTCTACAATTTTTCTGGTGGTGTCAACTTCACCTGAGTTTCAAGAGACATAGCAACTCTACAATCCAACACTACAGATGTCAGCTTTGAAATAAATGCTTTGTCAAGCTCCAAGCACATCAAAGCTGTTGGTTTCTGCACAGTTTGTAGGAGAACGAAACTATTTGGGTTTTTTACCCTGCCGTTTTCTCATGATGCAAAGCCATAATACCTTTGAGGAATATTGCTGCTCACACTAAAAATCAGTCCTGTCTATAAATTATATTAATTTGTAAAACCTTTGACCACAAGATAATCTAAGTCATTCTGATCTTATTTGATCTTCATCGCAATGACAATGAAGTTGCTTTTCACTTAAGAAAGGTCTTGCAAATTAATATACCATGCCTACTAGTTCTTAAAATATTTTCATTTTATCATTCAACCTGGTAGTTAAACAAACTTCTCTTCTGAAAGTGGGGAACTTCCAATGAGGTGCTCCACATGATCGAGAGGTTTTAGAACCACAAGTTGGATGAAATCAAATATGCAAGCAAAACAAATCTTTCAGTGGAAGATGTCATGCAGAGAGGTGCAATATCAATGTGAAGAAAGGGAGTGAAATAAAAATAAATTAGCAAACAAGAGATATTACAGCTCAGATGGAAGTTTTAAAAGCATATAGTATTTTTTACTATTTTGTTTTTCAAAAAGATTTTTAGTTTATTATTTTTTCAAACATGAAGTAAAACCCATTTAAAAGTGGAGATAAATTTAGTGCTAACATGGCTCCCCTGCTCAAAAATTTCACAAAGAACTTCCCCAAGGAGAACTGTGTGAGGCAGCCAATTCCAGCAGGTTCTCCTGCAGCTGCTATTTCTATGCATGGACTGCAGCAGTGCTTATGGTCAGGCTCTTTTTATCTCAATAACACTTTGAGTTTTAGGTGTTTCAGAGGACACCTAAGTTTTATTTGCTTTAGTACTACATCTCCATCTAAGAGTTTTACCAAAAGCATTTTTGTAGAGTCTGCCTTTGTTGACCTAGTGATAGTTTCATAAAAAACATTTTGCATAAAGAAATGCAAGTTTTGTGTTGGAAGGGCAAAAAAATTATATTTCACTTTTAGCGAATAACATAAACATATTGACAGGTTTTGACAATGAAAATACTGGACTTTCCAAGGGAAAAAATGAGAGAACATTCATTTTCTTTAATAGGATGAGTAAAAACATAGCTTTCAAAGTCGCCTTTTTGACAAATTGACTCCTAAATTGTGAAAAATGCTTTTGCTAAAATTGTCACAAATATTCCCTAAGAACATTTTCTAAAAAATAGCAGTCAATGGGATAACTCGTGCTAACAAATTAAAATCAGGTGTATGCACAAGTTCTTGATAGATGTGAGCTTGAGTGCTTTGCCCAAAGCAACATAAGAAGCATTTAGCAGATTTGTAGGTCAGAAAAAAGACTCTTGGGTTCCAGGGGCGATAACCAAAAAACCGTTCTTCCTTTGAAGTGGCCCAAATTCTTTATTCTGTGTTCACTGTTAAGAGGTACTGTATGGTATTTCCATACAAGAAGCTGTAACACATATTCCAGAGGAGATATCATTAAAAATATTTTAAAATTCCTTTTATATCACAAATTTGTCTTCTTTTGTGTCTTAAGTGCTATTTATTTTTTAAATAGGAGTGAATGACAAATTTCATTTATTACGGTCCCTTAAACATTTTATGATACTTTGTGTAATTCAGACTAACAAAAAAAATCACACTGCAAGTTTGACACTTTTTGACATTAGCTGCTAATATTATCTCATTCTGACCAATACTTTCATTACTGGCTCAATGCAAAAGCAGCACCAACAAAAAAGATGTTTTTGTAATGCTTATGTCATTGATATATGAATTTGATTTGGGCTAGGTCTGTGGGATATTGAACAGAATATGATAGCAGTTTATGTTTATTCCTAACTGAAGGAAGGATTTTCCACTGATCTGATTAATTTATATTTATAAATCAAAAAGTGTAAATTTGTAATACAAAGAACAGGCAACAAGACTACCAACAAAAGGCTATATTATGGGTCAGTATAATCACTGCGTGGGAAGTGGATAGGATGGGACTTCTGAAGAATAGTTAAAACTAAAAGCTTCAAATTTATGATGATTCTGTCTGTTTACACATCTTCACCACACTCTTTCTAAGATGACCCTCGTTTTCAAGACACTTGCCAGCTGACCTGAGTTGCATTCGTGGAGTACACAAAGTGGATTCAGGACAAGTGTTCACAAAACACTCAGGAAAAAAATTGCTGCAGAGTGTCAAGGCCTTGGGCAATACCATTTCCAAGGCATGTTCATATTCACCTAAGTGATTCATGACTTAATTTCAAGGACGATCTTAAAACCTATCAAGATTTCCCTAGAGAACATGTCTAAAGGTCAGCTGGTGTTGCAAGGACCACTGAGGACTTTCTTCTTGAAGAAGAAGCAGCAATATGTGTTTGAATGAATAAGCCACCACTAAATGATGTTCCTCTGGGTCAGGTTTAGAAGTCCTGATGAGGGTGAAAGGCAATGCCGCAAACAGCTAAGGCCAGCAGCACTGGGTGCTGTGAGAAGATGCAACCAGGAGCTGCAGGAAAGGGGATATGCTGTGACTTCACTCCTCTCTGCTGTCTTTATGGGGATCTCTTCCTTCTGACTGCAACCCTCCTTTTCTTTTGTCTCACCCTTTTCTGAATGGCTTTTCCTCAACATAAAGTTGATAATGGCATCTGCTGAGAAACAACCACTTGGCAATAAGTCAAGGTTTCAGGGTGACATCATAAATAACTGAAAAATGAGAAAACTTGGAACAGTGGAGATTGTGGTGAAGGCCCAGTAGTGCCAATTTGCTTGAAAAGTTTGCATTGAAGAATTACATTTTGCAATGAGTGGTGTTTCTTTTCTCCTTGTCAGACATAATTTTTCCTTGATGTGAACTATAATACAGATTTTGCTTTTTCCTCCCTTCTGAACATTAAGCTGCAGGGCCCTCAATCAGACAGTAATAGATTTTACTCTTTTGGAGGAAGAATAAATCAAAGGAGCTGGAAAGAATTAGCCTGTATCCTGAAGCTACAGATTGTTTACTCCCACAGTGTTCATAGGCATTCTCAGCACAAGAAATCCTCTCAGAAGCAGACACAGCCCTTCTACCCTGTGTTTGCATGACACCTAACACTATGGGAGTCCTAGTTCAGGACTCTGCAGCATCACTGCAACAAAGGTAAGCACAAGGATCAGTAATCCCATGTACAGAAACCACAAGCTGCATGAAGATGGGCAGTCTCCCGTGTACCATTCAAGATCGCTGCCTGCCTGACTGACTGTATGCCCAAAAGACTGGCAGGCCCAGCCATCACACAGAGGACTGCCATCCACTCTTTTGTCTTCACTGGAGTGGTTAGCAATACTGACACGAAATCCTTCAGCAACAGATTTCAGCAAGGCACGAAGCAGCTGCAAATGGTATAAAACATGTCGGGCATCACTTACTTGTCTTTCTTAAAAACAACCATCTAAAATCCTGTTTATAATGCATCATCACGAACACACTAAACGTGGACTTTTAAAGCCAAGGCAGACTTCACTATTTGGTCATGTCCCTGGCATAGGATTATCCAGAAAATGTCACCTATTAAGAGACGGTTCTATTACATACATGACAATACGACAATTTCTACAAATAATTTTTTTCTTACGGGTATATTGACAACTGAGATGTGACTTGTGAACTCCATCAAGGTTAAGTCCTCTGTAGTAATTCACAGGAAATCATGAAGTCTAGTTTAAGACAATCAACATTATTCCTTAATAAACAAGGAAAATAGGCATGAATCTCTGGGTTGCCTATTTAAGGAACATTCTGTGAATTCGGCTACATCATGCATACATGACAATCTTATTTGTTAAGGGATTTGGAATCAAGTTCATACTCAAATCTACTACAGAGAAAGAGATTAAAGGAGAGAAGCAACAGTTCCTCTGTATCATCACATTTTCTTCCCAAAAACAAATTTGGAACCAGTTCCAGAGTATCAGTTATTTTTGACTAATAAGTGCTGCAATCTACATCCAAGACCTGAATGAACGACCTACTTTTCTCTTTTTTTTTTTTTTTTTTTCTTTTTTTTGTTTTTTTTTGAATATAATATAGAAGGAAAAAGATCTTGCACTTGATTTTCAGTAACCTTAAAGAAGACTTACTATACAGATAAAATTAGCCTGACAAAATAACCAAAGTCAATACATTTGAAATCCAGCTTCTGGGTGTATTGTGAACAAAGCAGTAAGAAACAAAGTTTGGTTCTTATACATAATAATTTTCTCACATTTACTTAAGCATTTCTGTTGTTCATGGCTCAATAGGAATGGTGCTCAGAAAGATACAAGCCTTTTAACTTCATTGATCAAATGCAGCAATAAATCAAGGTGTTCAGGGTTTTTGTTATTGAACATCATTGTTTTCAGAAAAGCCTCTACCCAAAACTACATATGAGTTGAGTTACACAGAAAAGGAATTTATCGAGCACTTCAGTACTATATTTGTGGAGTAATAACTCATTTGTCCTCTGTCTGCTAATTCAGCTTTACATCAACAGCTCAATCCAGGATTTACACCATTACTTCTCACCTCTGAGCAGTACCAAACCAGTGTCCTTCTTACCTGTGTTAACCTCCTTATTCCTACTCCTGTCTTTCCTGTTTCAAGTGGCAACATGCTTATCAACAGACTTTACACAGAAGAGTGGAAATGAAATTTCAAATACTGTGAAGAAGCTTCACCTTGCTTCTAGAGGAGCTTGCACACAGTATGGCATAATGAACCTGAGACATGTCTTCTCATTGTTTACAAAGCATGCAGAAAATTAACAAACTCAAAAAACATACCTGGACACTCAAAGTGACTGCTGCATAGGATTTCATGCAGGAACAAGTTTGGTCTTAGATTCCTTGACTACAGAGCAGCTGTTATAAAATCATAGAATCATCCAGGCCAGAAGGGACCTCTGAAGGTCATCTAGTCTGACATCCCCACAGTTGCAGGGACACCCCCAACTAGACCAGGTTGCCCAGGGCCTCATCAAGTCTCACCTTGAATATCTCCAGGGAAAGGGCCTCAACCACCTCCCTGTGCAACCTGGTCCAGTGTTCCAACACCCTCAGAGTAAAGAAATTTTTCCTAATATCCAAACTAAATCTACTCTTCTCTCACTTAAATCCATTGCCCTTCACCCTATCACAGCAGGCCTTTGCAAAGATCCCCTCCCCAGCCTTCCTGTAGGCTCCCTTTAGATACTGAAAGGCTGCGATTAGGTCTCCCCGGAGCCTCCTCTTCTCCAGGCTGAACAGCCCCAGCTACCTCAGTCTATCCTCATAGGAGAGGTGCTCCATCCCTCTGATCATCCCTCCGCTGGACCTGTTCCAACAGTTGAGGACTCCAGAGCTGGACACAGTACTCCAGATGGGGTCTCATGAGCACAGAGTAGAGGGACAGAATCACCTCCTGCGACCTGCTGGTCANCCTCTCTGGATCTGCTGGCAATACATCTTTTGATGCAGCCCAGGATGCGATTGGCCTTCTGGGCTGCAAGTGCGCACTGCCTGCTAATGGATAGCCTCTTGTCCATTAGCACTTGCAAGTCCCTTTCTTCAGTGCTGCTTTCTAA